>SNQJ01S0001806.1:10465-33108 GCA_010110895.2 Picea sitchensis
AAACTCAAGAAAGACTTGTTTGGATGGAAACAAGCTCCGAGAGATTGCTATGGAAGAATTGACAGTTTTCTTCAGAGTCTTGGGTTCTCCAAGAGTATAGAAGATCCTAATATTTATATAAATATTGTGAAGAATCATCATGTTATATTGGTTTTATATATGTATGATTTGTTCCTTATTGGAGAGGAACATCTGACAGCTCAGGCTAAGAGGGAGTTATCAACAGAATTTGAAATGAAGGACTTGGGTCTTATGCATTAATTTCTTGGCTTAGAGGTGTGGTAGAAATCAGGTTAGATCTTTATCTCACAAAGAAGGTATATAGTTGATGTGCTTCACATATTTGAGATGCTGGACTGTAAGTCCATGACCACACCTATGACTTCTAACCTGATCAAGCTATAGGTTCAGATCCAAAACACCCTACTGTATATCGTCATATTATTGGGTCCTTGATGTATCTACTACATATCAGACCAAACATTTGTTATGTAGTGAATTCCCACATCCAGTTCATGTGTGAACAAAAACATATTCATATGGTTGCTGCTAAGCATATTCTCAGATATGTCTGAGGGACTATAGCCTATGGGCTTGGGTACAATTCCATTGGAGGTGTAATGCTTCATGGCGATACAGATTCAGATTGGATGGGTAGTACAGTGGACTGGAAGAGTACTTCAGGACATTGTTTCAGTTTGGGTTCAACTATGATCTCCTGGTCCAGCAGGAAGCAGGGCTTCATAGCCCAAAGCACCGCAGAGGCAGAATACATTACTGCAAGTGCTGCTAGTAGAGAAGTAGTGTGGCTCAGAAAGATACTCTCAGATTTGTTCAGTGCTGAGCTGGAACCCATAATAATATACTATGATAACCAGAGATGTATAATGCTCTCCGATAATCCCGTGTTTCATGACATATAGAAACACATTGAGATGAGATATCACTATGTTTGAGACATGGTTCAGAAGAAATTTCTGAGTATTCAACATGTTCCAACGACGGAACAAAATGCATATATTTTGACCAAGCCTCTGTTGTTGACAAAATTTGTATACTTTCGAGACAAGCTTGGTGTTGCTGAGAATGCCTCTCTTGTTGAGAGGGAGTGTTAAAATTAAGTAGCTGCAAGAGCCATTCTCCGGGAGGATGGAAAAAACCCTAGTTGAGATCTAGGGCCCCCAATGCACTCCTGGGGTTCTTGGTCTGGGACCAAGTAGTTAGAGCCATGACAAAAGACCCTAGTGAGGGCCCCCAGTGTATTGATGCGGTTCTTTATGTAAGTCCCTAGATGTGTTCTAGGGCCTCTGGATGTGTTCTAGGGAATCCTTGCTCAGTGCTTGGATTGATCCTTGGTTTTTTACCTTGGTGGATAAGACCCTAGTGGTGATATAGGGACCCCAGATGTGATATAGGGGTATCCTGGTCTGGGACCAAGTAGTTCTTGGTCAAGGACCAAGCAGTTTGATGATGTAAGTCCCTAGATGTGTTCTAGGGCCCCTGGATGTGTTCCAGTTAATCCTTGCTTGTGCTCGGATTGATCCTTGGTTGTGTACCTTGGTGGATAAGACCCTAGTGGTGATCTAGGGCCCCTAGATGTGTTAAGGGGTATCCTGGTCTGGGACCAGGTGGTTCTTGGTTAAATGCCAATATGAGATGATGTGTGATTTTCTTCTCTCTCAGGATGGTCCATGAGACCTAGGAGCAATTAATAAGAAGGACATGATCACATCAGTGGCATTCCTCTTATGATGGGATGATAAAAGCTTATAAGTTATCATGAGACTTATGTGGACATCTTGCCATTGAAGAAGATCCCTTTGACTTTGTCTTGCTTCCTCCCCTTGCTTGAGCCACATCCTTCTTAATGTTTAATGTGGTGTTGGTCTTCTCTATTCACTTTGACTTGTTGACTTTCTAATTAATGTTTTTATAATTAAAATATTAATTATTTTCTTTTATTATTTTGTTGTATTTGGGTTTTAATTAACCCCAAAAGGTAGGGTTAATTTAATTAACCCTAACCCCTTCCTAAACTATAAAAAGAACCTCACCCCTCACTCTCTCATTCATATTCTTCCTCCTACACTTCTCTTGGTCTGATTTTTGTTGTGGCTACTCTTCTTCAATTTGGTCTTTGTGGTGCGGCTTCCTTGGGTTTTCTCTCTCTTACTGATTTGGAGCTTCTTGTGCTAGTGTAAGGGTATGACTATCGTGGTTCTGGTCTTCTCTTGTTGGTTAAGGTGGAGCATCTCTCTCCTCTTTCTATCTAAGTACTATATCTCTCCTCTCTTGCTGTCTTTTAGGGTGCGACCTCTTCCTTTGGTCTGGAACAGTGCTATGACTCCCTCCTTAGCAAATCATCCCTGTCCTCTTGCTGGTTGAGGTGGTGCAACCCTCTCCTCACTGTTTTTTATGTGCCACGACCTCCTCCTACCTCTCTCTTTGGATGCCACTGATCTCTCCTTGGCTGCTGCTGGTCTCCCCTTGGATTTCGATGTTGTCTTTGAGTATTGTTGTTGTCACCTTGTTATTTCCAACCTCTAGGGCCTGATATGGTAGTCCTATGATTTCTACCCTTGGTTGCCTATTTGTTGTAGCAGTCCTATATCCTTTGGAAAATTTTGTTAGGGGTTTTATTTCCAGCCTGTAGGGCCTGATAAGACAACCTTATGATTGCTACCCTAAACTGCCTATTTGTTGTAGCAGTCCTATATCCTTTGGACAATTTAGTTAGGGGTTTTATTTCAGCCTCTAGTTTGGTCATTGGGGTTTTTGTTTCAGCCCTATACTTATATTGATTAGACTTTGAGATATACCCAGTTCTTCTTGGCAAAACTGTCCACATAGATCATGATGGAGATCTACCCTTGGGGGTTTGATCCATGACCATTATAGCTTTTTCTGAGCATACAAAAAGAGGACAACAATAAGTGCATCATGTAAAACTATTCTTTATTTTTGGCTAAGATAATGCTCAGATCTATTTGTGTTCTTTGTTCAAGTTAATGCTCATAATTGTTTCTAGTTTTGTTAATGATCAGATCTGTTCATGTTTAGTAATTATTTCTGTTATTGAATTTACATCATAATTTGTAAATTAATATTGTTGATTCTAACTACAGTAGTAAACAAAAGTTAAAAGATATTTTTGTTCTAGTTTTCCCTTGAATTTCTAGCAAGACCTCACTTCAACATTTGTGGGATAAAGTAATCGTGGAAAATTGCTTTTAAGAGTACTTTAATAGAAGATAACTAAATGAATATAGAACACTTCCATACGTGATTAGGGGAATCTCATTGGCGAGGAATGCCAAGATTTTTGAGGAATATAGAACACTTCCATATGTGATTACTTGGGGAATCGAATCTTGTTGGCGAGGAATACCAAGCTTGTATTGATTTTTTAACTACCCTGGCTATGCTTAAATTTAAATTTAAGCTTCTCTTTCAAGTAAGCAATGTGTGAGAAAATGTTCCTAATGACTAATGGTATTGGTTTTTTAACTGCCCTAGCTATGCTTAAATTTAAATTTAAGCTTCTATTTCAAGTAAGCAATGTGGGAGAAAATGTTTCTAAGGAATAATGGTATTGATTTTTTAACTGCTCTGGCTATGCTTAAATTTAAATTTAAGCTTCTCTTTCAAGTAAGTAATGTGGGACAGAATGTTTAAAGAAGTTGGTGGTGTTTTTATTAAAATATTTCTCTCTAATTGTATGTTATCTGTTCACTACGGCAGGTGAGAACTTAATTTCTGGTGAACAAATAACATACAATTACAAATTAACCAAGGAGGGCATTAAAGAACGATGCATTTGCAAAGTGACTACGTGTCATAAAGTCATGGATGAATTTTCAAGAATTCCATTCACAAGTACTCTTCTTCTTTGAATTCACAGATTATTATTGAAGAATGTATTTTGAAAGTACTCTTCTTTTTATCTTTTTCAAAAAATTGAATGAAAGGTTTTGTGAAGCGTTTATCATTTTTTTGTCATTCGGACTCAGGTCAATTTTTGCAGTCACTGTTCATAAGTTCATACCCGTGTCACGGGGAATCTTTTATTTGGTACAGGGATCGAACAACAACAACTTGGTTTTCTTCACCTGAATACTACTTACCCATAACCTGCTAGTCAACAACTTGGTTTTCTCAGAAGGGTTTGGCGATTTGTGAGGTTCTGGGTGCGAGGCAACAGGCTACTGGGTTCTCCTTTGACCACCTTTGCACGTGGAACCCATGCATTTCAAACCACGACTTTAATCCTCACATTTCCTTCAATCTAGTTTTGAAAAAATTAAAATTTAATATAAAGATGCAAGAGGTTTTTCTTTTAAATCTCAATTAAAAATGACAAAACATATATTTGTGATTGACCATGTCAAGTGCTCTACTAAATGGTAAAACAATACCTCAATAGTGTGCCTCCCAAAATGAATGCATGCAAATATAATAAAATATTCTTGACATGGGAGAGTGCTCCATAACCACCATCCCAAAATAGGAAGTGGTCCCACAAGATGCATGAACAAGTGTGCAGGTCTCCAACAACTTCTCAAAATAGAAATATTCCTCATGGGTTCTTTCTCCAATGTAAAACTACCTCAATAAATAAATAAATAAATAATCTTCAAGGTAGTTACAACTCCTTAACACTTATACAATAAGAAGTCAACAACAATAAATTAATTAATTTCCAACCAACTCCACATGAGTAAATCCCAAGGCAACCAACTCCATGGATGGATGTGCAAGATGAAGTAGTCAAACCCCAAAATAGTAAGTGGGAAACCTCCAACAAAACAAATCTAGGGAGATAAAGGTAAATTAGTGTATTGACCATGCCAAAACTCCAAAAAATAGATAAATATACACCTCCAATAATAGCAAGAAGTGTCTCCACAAGTGCACCCTCCAAGGATATGCCCAAATATCATAAGATGGCCAAGTAAATGCATGTAATGTGCCACCTTCCCCCTTTAAGTGTGAAAAGGAAGCCAATGAAGTAGGATGCCTAAGATATTAACCTTAATCTGAATAAATTAGATAAATGTAATGATTGAACAGTTAAATCAACCTCAACATGTGTGCACAAATGTTAATGCTCAAATATGACCATATTCCACCTCCAATTAGTCACCAACAAATTAAATTACCATAAACATGTGTGCCAAAGAGGGGTGCACTTAATAACGTGTTGTACCATGTAGATAAAATATATTTTCCCTAGCAAAACCCCACCATGATGACAACAAAACATAAAGATCAACCTAAGGTGCACCACCAAAAGGGGATTATTACATCAAAAATAATTATCCAACCTTAGGAAAAAGGTTATATCACCATCAAATCATATGTAGTACCCCCTTCTAACTCAAACTTTGGAAATAACACATCAATGAGGGTACTAACATCATTAAACAAATTCCCCCCTAGGTGATGTCTAGCAAATGTTACTTCACAAAGAAGTATAACTCATTCACTCATCAAATATGTTCATGTTAAGCCATAGACAAAGCCCCATGTTAAGTATAAAACCCCTTATTAAGCCCTAGATGTTGAATTATTACATTTCTAAGTGTTATATTTGTATGTAGACTAGAACCCTTCATTGCACCCTTCCATTATAAATGTACCCTTTGTCGAATATATAGACTAAGGAGACATAGTCTTAGGATGATATCATCTCATCTTATACATTGAATACATTGTAAAAGGAGATTTCCCCTCAAAGTGGACTATTATTCATTGACTTTTTATCATTCTCAAGGCGTTGGATCATACCATTTGGTATCAGGGCATCAATCCTAGGGTTTTGTTGCTTCAAGCGAGTCATCTTGGAATTTTAGCTGTAACATTTTTATGGGCCACTTCAGACGGCGAACTTTGGAGGTTATTTATGCGACATATAAAAGTACCTCTGGTAAAAAATTCAGGTTCTGGATTGTTATACTTTCAGAGATATAGCCTATGGAAGATAGGGTTTTTGACTCATCCCGAATTCAATTTTAAATGACTCATCTTGGGATTTCTTCTATCAATTGTTTTCTGAGAGGTTTCAGACATCAAAATTTTGGGAGATGAGGAGAAATGTCATAGTATAGGTGGTAAAAATTTCAAGTTCCGGTGCACTATACTTTCGGAGATATAGTCCATGGAAGACAAAGTTTGTGACTAATCTTGAAACCAATGATCTTGGTATGTTCACTGTAAATTTTTTTAGTGAAGTTTTAGACTTTGAAATTTTCAGAATTCTGAGTTGACATAACAAAGTACATGTGGATTTTTTTAAAGATTTTGAATCATTATATTTTATGATACGTTTCTTGTGGAATTTAGGGTTTTGCACAAGTTATTTTCTGGTGATTTTAAGAGTTTTTTCCGTGGTTAGCAAGCTCATTTAAAAACAAAATGGAGACTTTTTTCCATGGCTCCAAGGAAAGATCCAAAAATTACTTCACCACTTAAACCTATAGTAAAATCCTCCATGACTCATGAAGAAAATGAGGAGATACGAAACCAGCTATCCAAATTGAACAGTCAAATCAACGAATTGAATGATAGGCCAATGAAAAAGGTTGATTTGATGAATATTCAAACAAAAATAGAAAGAAGGATGGAAATAAGGAACATACGAGAAGAAAAATGGAACAATTGGAATAGAAAAATGATGGAAAGTTGGAACAAATGGAAAATAAGATTTTAGAAGCCTTAAATATGAGGTTCCTAAAATTGGTAAGGTCTTTGAAGGGAGTCATGAAAATAAGGGTAGTATTCATGTTGAACAACATTCCAATAATAGGAATTTTCCAGGGGGATTTAACTCAAACAATGGAGTTACTTATGGATGGTCTCCGAAACCCCGGATGGGGTGACAAGTGGCACGATAGTGCCATGTGGGAACGAGCCGGGACACAACTTTAATGCATCTACCGGCTCGTATCACCTCGGCCATTAATCCACATGCATTCGAGCAGGAGAAACCTTGCGATGAGGCCCCTCGCGCAAGCGAAGGGTACCCCTCACCAGAGCACTACCCAGCAGAGTTTAATTGCGAGGTTTAATGCTACGGCTATGACGACTGTGTTGATAACAATGCTCATTGTTTGGGTAACGACATCACACAACAATTTTCTCCGGGAAGTTTTTGTCTCACAGATGAACCAGAGTCGCGACAGCCTCCCTCCTGCTTCTCTGACTCAACGAACGCACTCGACAGCCCCACCTTTCTTCCGAAGCAATTGGACAGACACAGACAACACTCGGTTTTTTTATAGTGATCCCGTCATGCCCCGAATTCGAGGGAGGTCGCGCCGGGGAGCGGCCTGGTATGCGGCGGAGTCTCGGCGTAAACAAAAGAAGAAATTCGAGAGGGCTATGGCGATTGCGGCTCGGCGACGAAAGACCAGACCACGTACGCCTCCAATGGCGTACGTGGAAGAGGTCATACCGGAAGGCGGTTTGCCAAGCCCTCCTGGGCACACCCTGTTCATGGTAACAGAGAACTGGAACCCGAGCACGAGCTTTGGCACCCACAATATGCGTCAGTCTGCTAGCAAGGTGTCCGACCCCTCTATTTCCACCACGGAGAATCCTTACTCCCCCTGCTACGTGGAAGAGGAGGCTCCTCTCGAGCCCACCAAAGAAGCGGAGGAGACAGGGCGAGAGCGTCGATGACACAGGACACAGGATGCGGAGGCGGCCACCAGCGATGATTGCATGGAGCAGCCACCTGTAGCTGACTGGGGGTACCTTAATCTTATCTTTGAAATCAGGAACAAGTTAGACGATCAAATCTTCCGCCTGGAATGCATGGATCAGCGGATGGACATGTTCTTCGCGGCACACTCCAGAGCATCGGCAAAAAAGCAATGTCCGACTTGTGCGTGCACCTACACGGTCCCTGCGAGGTGGAGGCACTCCGAGGTCTAGGACAAACAACTCGGATCAGAGGTTCCCTCATGTTTAAAACTCGTTTCTGGTCTTGGTGTTGTTGTTATACTTTTTGCCTTTTATTAGCTAGTTACCAGGTCGTCTTAGTACTAGATAGAATAACCAGCTTTCATGCTGCGACTACGAGTCCTGGTTTCCTTCGGGCAGGACGTCAACTCTGCCAAATTTTTCTAACTATGCATTCAGTGTGACACATGGACATGGATGCCAGGCTGTCCCGGTTTCCTGCTCAGGCGGGACAACTGGCATCACTTACAGTCTTGAATTTTGTATTTTGATTATGGTAATATAACATGCACCACCCTTTTTACTTAAAAAAAAATAAAAAATGGATGGTCTCCGAAAGGAGTGAAACATCCCAAGGTTGAATTAACGAAGTTTGATGGAACACGTATTTAATTGGGTGAACCAAATAGAGCAATATTTTGAACTGCATAATATTATGGATGATAAACAAATGATTCAAGTAGAAAATTGGAACTTTGAGATAAAACCATATCAATGGTATCAATGGTTAGTTAAAAGGAAGCCCCCTTATTATCATTAGATTTGGGGTTTATTTACAAGAGACTTGGAAGAAAAATATGGGAAAGTTTTGGAACATGACTACTTCAATCAATTGACAAGAATCAAACACTTAGGTGATATTGAAGATTATAATTCAAAATTTCAGGTATTGACTACAAGGGTGGATGACATAAGTGATGAACATGTGTTGGAAGCTTACATGGGTGGATTAAAATAAGACATTAAACATGGGATTTTCCCAAAACATCTTAAAAATATTATGGAAGCTATGCAATTTTCTCGTCATATTTAAGCCGAGAATAAGGCTACACACGAGTCTACCATTGGAGCATTCACAGGAAGCAGAGATCATTTTGGGGTTCATAAGACAACTGTATCTCAATTGACAAGGTTGACACCTCAATGAATGGATGAAATAAGACAAAAGGGACTATGTTTCAATTGTGACAAAAAGTATAGTAAGTGGCATAAATGCAGTGAGAATAAATTATTCTACATAGACCATGAAGAGGAAGAAGATCAAGAATTGGAACCATCACAAGATCTATATTGAGAAGAGACTACTCCAACAATATATTGTCATGCATTGGATGACATCAATACTCCACAAACCCTCAAGATACAAGGATACATCAAAAAGAGAAAAGGTAACAATGTTGATTGATTTTGATAGTACCCATAACTTCATCAATTGCAAATTAGCAAAAGATCTCAATTGCTTTGTATTTCTATCACCATAGACTATCAAGTAATGATTGCATATGGAGGTACCATAAATTGTTCTAGGAAGTGCCATAGTATTAAGCTCAATATGGGGGAGTATTTTTTGGATAGTCCCGTGATTTCCATCCAAATGGGTGGTTTTGATGTTGTATTAGGGCTTCAATGGTTACAATCATTGGGAGAAATGACCCTTAATTTTCAAGATATTTTCATGAGATTTTCCTCAGAAGGCAAGGAAATTGAGCTTAGAGGTATCCAAGGGAAACCTTTTAAGGTGATAAGATCTAACAACATGAAAAAATTACTCAAACAGGAACACCATGGTGTAATTGCATATTTTTTCTCACTAGATGTTCAAACATCTATATCCTCTTCCTCGACGGATCTCCAAATAGTTATCAACAACCATTCCAAGGTATTTGGAGAGATTACTAAGGGCCTTTAACCTACTCGAGACCATGACCATGCTATTCAGTTGCAACCAGGAAGTGTACCACCTAACATTAGGACTTACAAGTATCCATATGCACAAAAGAGTGAGATTGAGCATATGATCCAAGAAATGTTAGAGGCATGCATCATTCAACCTAGTTAATTTTTTTTCTATTCAAAAATAGTGATGGTTACGAAGAAGGATGGTTCATGGCATATATGTCCAAATTATAGACAATTCAAAAAAATAACCATCAAAGATAAGTTTCCTCTTCCTGTCATTGATGAATTGCATGGAGCAATTTTCTTTACTAAGTTGGAACTTCATTCGAGATATCATGAAATTAGAATGAGGCAGGAAGACATTCCCAAAAAAGCATTTAGAATGCATGAAGGTCATTATGAGTTTTTGGTTATGCTATTTGGACTTACTAATGCACCTTCAACATTTCAAAGCTTGATGAATTCTATTTTCAAACCCTTCCTTAGAAAATTTGTGTTAGTATTTTTTGATTTCATAATAATCTACAAAAAATATTGGGAAGAGCATGTAAAATATGTTGACAAAGTATTACAACTTTTGGAAGAGAAACAACTTTATGCAAAGCCTTCCAAGTGTGCCTTTCGGGTTCAAGAAGTGGAATATTTGGGTCTAAAAGGTAAAAGAATCCAGAAAGGAAGGAAAATGGGCAAAAATTAGGAATCGAAAAACTATATTAGGGATAGAGACCAAAAGGATAAAAATAAATAGCAATTTGAGACACTTCGGATCCTTTCATAGAACTGTCAGGGCTTTGCTTCGAACAAAGGGCCTATATTAAGTTGGATCCCAAGTGAAATTGATATTATATTTCTAGTTGAAACTTGGGAACATGAGGAATCTAAGGTCCGTAACATAGACGAATTTATATTGTGGTCAACATGGAACAAAAAATCCTCCTATAAAGGAGTTGGAGGCATAACTTGTTACATAAGAACATGATTTTTTACTCACATTCATCTTCATAAAAAAAACTCTCTCAATCACTTCATTTGGGTGGAGATCTCAGATATGAATTCTAAGAAGATGTATATGGAAATTTGTTATTTTGCGCCTATTAATTCTACTTTTCATACAAAAAAAATCTAGATAATTTTTTTCCCTATAAAAGATTAGAACATGATATTTACAGTATGAGAAATGAAGGTATTATCCTCATGTTAGGAGAATTTAATGCTAGAACTACAACTAATCAAGCTATTATATTAAGCAACTATTCCAACCCTAATCCTCTGTGGCTATATGAGGACCTTGTTTTAGCTAATAGATACAAGAGAAATTTGAAAGATTGACCGAGAATTTATATGGTACTTAGCTAATCAAGATTTGCAGTTCTCAAGATCTAATCATTTGCAATGGTCTAATGAAGTGGCTGAAATCTAACCTGATGAATTGTATCCATTGGCTGGGTAGTAGTATTGTGGACTATGTGATATCAGATATTCCTATTTATAACCAAATAGTAAATTTTGACCTTTTAAACAACCATGAGCCTGACTTTGATCATAGACCTTTAACCCTAACTCTAAACTTTATCATGCATAAAAACCCCCTTGAAGATAACTTTGGTAACCAAAGGCATATGTTTTTTCACAAAAATAAAGCTGATCTCTTTTTAAAGGACTTAAAGACCGAATTAAATCTTCTATCATATAAAAACAATATTGAAGACATTTGTCATAATTTTACAACAATCCTCTCTACCTCCATAAAAAAATTCTCTATCGAAGTGTTGTGTAAAAATAAGAATAGAATTTCCAACCCTTGGTATGATAATGAGTGTAAACTTGTGAGAAAATCCATTAGGGATGACTCCAATGAGTCTTTGAAATATTATAAGATTAATAGATACAAAGGCCTAATTAAAAGAACAAAAAAGGCAATACATAAACAGAAATCAAGAGAATCTTTTGCACCTTTCTAAGCTAGATCCAAATAATTTTTGGAGGCAAATTATAACTCGTAAACCTAAAGAAAATGATATGATTCCCCTGACAGATTCAAATTCCAACCTTAAAAATATTTACAAATCTCAGAATACCTTGGACAAAATTCCAAAAGTTTCTACAAAAGATGATGTTTTTTCTATAGAAGACACAAAATTTTGTGTTAAGTGACTTGCAAACGGGAAAGCTAAGGACATTGAGGGATACTAAGCTGAAATTTTCAAAACTGGAGGGCCTATTCTAATCCCTCACATACACAAGCTCTTTAATTTAGTAGTCAAACATGGCTTCCCTAAACCTTGGACTCAAAGCCTCATTGTACCTATTTATAAAGGTGGGGATAAAAGAAATACCTATAATTATAGGACCATTATGATTAGCCCCATTTTATCCAAGCTATATGGAAGTATTTTGGAAAAGAAGATAAGCATATGGCTAGAAAGCCACGAAAAAAGAGCTAAAGGTCAGGCCAGTTTTAGAGGTTATCATTCAACTATGGACCACCTTATCACACTTAGAATCATTGCAGAGGAGTGTTGCAACAATAAATCCAATCTTATTTATTGTTTCATTGACTTTAGGAAAGATTTTGACATTGTGCCTAGGACCAACCTTTGGAATAGGTTAGAAGAGCTAAAATTTCCCTCCGGGCTGAGAGCTGCTACGGTAAGGTTGTATGAGAACGTTATTTCCAAGTTTAGAAGCATTGAGGGTTGGTCAGAAGAAATTAACTACAATGTAAGAGTCAAGAAAGGTTGTCCCCTTTCCCCTAGCCTTTTTGGAATTTACATTGACAAGTTAGAAGATTGTTTGGAAGCCACAGGTTGTGTTGGCTCAACTCTTGCTAGTATAGTAATCATCCTTCTACTCTATGTTGATGATATTGTTATTATAAAAAGGAATCCCTATAACCTTAGTAAGTAGCTTCGAATACTCAAGGACTTCTTCTCTAGTACATGCATGATTATGAACACTGACTAAACGAAGGTTATGATCATTAAATCCAACATGATCACCTATGATAATTTTGTATATGAAAATAATATCTTGGAGGAAGTGCCTTCGTACAAGTATCTTGTAATTGATATTCATCACAAGCTCAATTGGAACTATAACATTGAGAAAAGGGTAAATGGAGGGTGGAAATATTACCATGGGCTTGAAAATAATTTAAATTAGCAGACCTTTGGCTATGGGATAAGAAAAATATCCTCTTTGAGACTCTTGTCACTCTTGTTATCTTATATGGATGTGAAGTTTGGGGATGCAATATCTCTCAAGAATCTTGGAGAAATATAGAGCATATCCAAGAGAATTTTATAGCTTATAATCTCAAAATTAATGGAAATACACCCTATCCTATCCTCCTCATCGAAGTGAGCCTTTCCGCCATTGAGAGAACATATATGATTAGGTACTTATTGTACAAAAACAATATAAACAACATGGATAACAAGAGGCTCCCTAAAATTGCTTCAGACTCTAGCCAAAATCACCAACGACTCAAGTGGGGATGGCATAATGATGCCAAGTCTTGGCTAAATCACTGGGGAATAAAAGAAGAAGTTATTTTGCAAAATATAGATGATATTAAAAATATTATTCAAGCTAAATTTAAGGAGAATCTATGGTGCGATAAAGAATTAGAATATAAAAGAAAATTAAGATATTATAAGGAGGTGGTTAACCCTAACCTTGAAGATCAAAAGTGTCTCTCTATTTTGACTAGCGTAAAAAAAGAATCAATATTGCTAAAATAAGAACTAATTCTCATGAGCTACATAGTGAAACTGGGCATTGGAAAATACCCAAAACACATTGGCAAGAAAGAATATGTCACCTTTGTGACACCAAGAGGGTTGAAGATGAAAAACACTTTCTCCTAGAATTCCCCACGTATACCCAAATTAGATCCCAATTTCCAAATATTTGTCACAATACTGACCTTCATAACCTTCTAAGTAATCAACACTTTAGTGATATTGGAACACTTCTCTTAATGCTTTTCAAGCATTGAAATAACATTTTAAAGAAATCCAAGTAATCCCTTGATTTTCTTAAGGTCTGATAGAACAATTTTGGTCTCAGTGGACATTAACCAACATCATCATCATCTCAAGAAGGTGTAAAATTGGACCCTAACAAAATTAAATCTATGAGGGAATGGACAACTCCTAAAACCTTGAAGAAACTTAGGGGATTCTTAGAATTGACAGGCTATTACCACAATTTTTTCAAGCAATATGGTCAAATAGCGATACCTCTAAAAAAATTATTAAAGAATGAAGCATTTTCTTGGACTCAAGAAGTGTAATATTCCAGATATAAATAGTATGTAGAACACAAATAATTAGCTAGAAATGGCAGATAAACAATGATATAACCAGAAAAACATCACAATAACACCAAAATAATACCAGAATAACACCAGAAAGAGCACTTTGATTACTGAGAGCAATGTTCACTTGCCTCTTCGAGGGGGCAACATCCAACAGAGCAGAGATCTATTACAATAATATCCAAGACAAAACTTCTCATACCCTCTATTCCTATTTATACTAAATCTATCTATCCAAAATAACAATCTAGAGGAAGATCCTTCTAGAAGCGGAAGCTTCTATTAGGTCTTCTTACATTTGACTTATTCCTGTTTATTTCTAGGCATTATTAATATTGAACTTTATTACATGGAAATATATTATTCTACCCACTTGAGGGGTTAGGTAGGTTAGGTCCCTAACATGCCCTCCCCCTTAGAATCAACCTTTTCCTCAAGTATTGAGGTGAGGAAATTGCTGTAGAATGTTAGTGGGCTCCCAGGTGGCATCTGTTGAAGTTGTATCTTTCCACTTAACTAACACTTCCTTGATGGTACGTCGATGAAGACGACGCTCTCGCTGGTCCAAAACTGCTTGTGGCTGCAACCAGATGGATCCTTCCGGGAAGGTTGGTTTGAGTTTGGCACTTAGTTCCAATCACCTTCTTTAAGAAAGAGACATGAAAAACATGATGGAGCTTATAATTATTGGGTAAAGCTAACTAATAGGCCACCTACCCAACGCGCTTGAGAACGGTATAAGGACTATAAAATTTGGGTGCCAGTTTCTGACAATGTTTGGCCTTAAGTGAAGTTTGCTTATAAGGTTGCAGCCGAAGAAATACCTTGTCACCTTCAACAAATTTCCATTCTGAGCAACCTTGATCGACTTGTTGCTTCATGCGATTCTGAGCCATGACCAAAATCTCTTTGAGGGTACGGATAATATCCTCGTGAACTGTAAGTGTTTGGTCAATCGCTTGGACCTTCGATACACCTGACATGTAGGAGAGAACTCAAAGTGGATTTTTAACATATACTGCTTCAAAAGGAGTTATGCGAGTAACTGTATGGTAAGAAGTGTTGTACCACCATTCAACTAATGGTAACCATTGAGCCCATTGATTTTTCCTTTCAGAGGAAAAACACCTCAAATAAGTCTCCAAACACTTATTGACGACTTCAGTTTGACCATCAGTTTGGGGATGATAGGAGGTGTTGAGATGCAATTGGGTGCCCTGGATTTTGAAAAGCTCTTGCCAAAAATTGCTGGTGAAAGTTGGATATCGATTAGAAACAATATAATGAGGCATGCCATGAAGCTTGAAGATATGATCCATGAAAATTTGAGCCACAATTGATGCTGTAAATGGGTGTTGAAGAGAACATAAATGAGCATACTTGGAAAGACGATCCAAAACCACCATGATGACGAACTTATTTCCTGATTTAGGTAATCCCACAATAACACCCATAGGGATGTCCCTCCAAATAGTGGGTGGAATCAGAAGCGGCTGGAGTGTGCCAGGAGGTTTGATGGTTTCGCCTTTGTTGCGTTGACAAACATCACATTCTGCTACAAAAGTGCGAACGCCATTTTTCATACCATCCCAGAAAAAAGAACGTTTGAACCGGTCATAGGTTTTGGTAAACCCTGAATGCCCAACTGTGGGAGTAGATGAAGCTCAGAAAGCACCGTGGATTTAAGTTGTGACTATTTAATTAAATACAAACGACCTTTGTAGCGAAGTTCATCGTTGTTCCAAGAGTACCCTAGGGAAACTGGAGAGTTGGATTTCAATTATTGGATCATATGCGATATTTTAGGATCATGTATCCATTCTTGGCGCACAACTTGGAGCCAATATGGTACTATGAAGGAGAGGGAAAAAAGGGACCCTTCATCTTCATATTTTCGAGAAAGAGCGTCAACAACCACATTTTATTTTCCTTTATTGTAAATGATATCATAATCATAACCAAAGATCTTGGTCACCCATTTTTGTTGCTCTGGGGAGAAAGGTCGTTGCTCTAGAAAATACTTGAGGCTTTGATGATCTGTCTTAATTTGGAAGCGTTGCCCCGGGAGATAAGGGCGCCAAAGATCCACTACATGTAGAATAGCCAACATTTCCTTTTCATAGATTGATTGGCCCAAAGGGCGTTCAGACAATTGTTTGCTTGTAAAGGCCAAAGGTCTGCCTTCTTGCATAAGGACAACTCCAATTCCTCTACTTGAGGCATCACATTCGAGGACAAAGGTTTTTATGAAATCAGGAAGGACCAAGACCAGAGTAGTACACAAAGCTGCTTTCAAAGCTTGAAAATCCTGATCGACTGCAAGAGTCCAAGTGAAATAATTATTTTTAAGGAGAGCAGTGAGAGAGGTCACAATATTCCCATAATTCCGAACAAACTTGCGATAATAGTCGGTTAAACCCAAAAAACCATGCAAGGTTTTGATAGTCTTGGGGAGAGTCCAATCCTGCATTGCTTCAATATTTTTAGGATCCACCCGGACACCAGCCTTTCCAAAAATATGACCCAAGTACTCTACTTCTGAGGCTCCAAAGGCACATTTAGAGCGTTTGAGGAAAAGTTGGTGCTGCAAGAGTAGATGGAGAATTTGATCCACATGGGAAAGATGAGATTTCCAAGTTTGACTATAGATGACAATATCATCAAAGAAAACTAAGACAAAACGATGGAGAAAAGGATAGAAGACATGATTCATGAGGCTTTGGAAGGTGGAGGGGGCATTACACAGGCCAAAGGGCATGACCAAAAACTCATAGTGACCCTCGTGAGTTCGAAAGGCAGTCTTGGGTATGTCTGCTTCTTGCATACGTATCTGGTGGTAGCCAGAAAGCAAATCAAGTTTAGTGAAGTACTAAGCACCACTCAGCTCATCCAAGAGATCATCAATCACAGGAATGGGTAACTTTTCCTTGATGGTGAGCTTATTGAGGGAACGAAAGTCGGGACACATGTGCCAAGTACCTTATTTCTTAAGTACCATGACCACAGGGGGGAGAATAAGGGTTGGTACCGGGGCAGATAAGACCTGCTTGGAGAAATTCTTGCACTATTTTCTCAATTTCATTCTTTTGGGTAAAGGGGTGACAATAAGGGAGAACATTGGGAGGAAGACTGCTAGGAACAAGGGGAATGGAATGATCATGAACACCACGAGAAGGAGGAAGTCCTTAAATGGTGGAAAAAATAACTTGATGTTTGGAAAGGATAGCTTGGAGGTCAGGATGCACAGAGGGTGTCTCAACGACTTGAATAGAATGGAGTTGAGCAATGATACCGAAGTGGCCTTTCTTGAGGAGATTTTCCATATGATGGGAACTAATGATCTCAGGAGAACCAGCTGTGAGACCTTGGAATTGATACCTTTGTCCTTTCTGTTGGAATTGCATGGTTAATACCTTAAAATCCATAAGAATGGGACCCAAAGTGCGTAACCATTCAACACCTAACATAATGTCACAACCTCCCATATCAATGGCAAACATATGAGATTTCAGTTGGTAATGTCCAATTTGGATACATACATTTTCACAACGCCCACCAAATTTCATGGACCCACCATTGGCTATCATGATTTGAAAATTATTGAAAACACAAATATAACAATTGGTTTCCTGGGCATTGCGACGATGAATAAAATTGTGGGTGCTACCACTGTCAACAAGGGTGATGACCTTCCTGTGCTTAATGTATCCAATGAGATTGAGCTTTTGTGGGGCCCAGAAGCCAGTGAGGGCATGCAAGGAAATAAGTGGGTCAACTTCAGGTGGGTCAGCAAGCTCTTAGGTGGCATCGGGAAGGGAGGGTTCTTCAACAAGGGGAACTGTCACATCCTCTTCAGGAACATCTTCGAAAATGGCCATAAATAGTTTTTGTTCCATACACTTGTGCCCCCAAAAATATTTTTCATCACAATTATAACAAAGACCCTTTAGTTGGCGTTCATCCATTTCAACCCTAGTTAGTTTATGGACCTTGAGGGGAGTGATAGGGGGTTAGGATTAGCGGGTTGAGGGAGAGGAACAAAAGGGGGTTTTTTGTTCTAGGAAAAAACAACTTGTTGGGCCTCTTTAGAACGTTGAGTAGCTTCCAACCAAGTTGGAGGGTGGGCCATGAGAACCTGAGATTGGATTTCATCCTTGAGACCACTGATAAAGCATTCACGGAAGTACGCATCTGACATGCCCTCTGTTCGAAAGGCCAAATGCTAAAAAGCAGTGATGAAGTATTCCACTGTGCCTGATTGTTTCAACTTGGTCAAACGACCGAGATAGTGGGTATCGGTATCAAAGCGGGCATAGAGCTCAACAAAAAACTGGGTCCAGACAATATACCCCTGACGTGAATTTTTTCTCCATTGCCACCATTGCCAGCGTTCAGGATCTAGATAGAGGACAACATAACGAAGTTTGGCCAACTTGGCAGTAATACCATACATAGAAAAATAATGCTCCATTTGAGTGACCCAACCTGTAGGATCAGAGCCATCAAATTTATTGACCTCTACGTGGGTAAGACAGGGTTCACGATGAAAGGAGTTGGAGTGAAAATGTGGAGACTGAGAGGAATCAACATCATCAGGTTGTTCTGATGAGGGAGGAACCATAGGGCGGTTCAATAGTTGATTGATAACAGACTGGAGGGAGGTCAATTGGGTTGTGAGGTTGGCTTCCATGGTGTTAAATTTGTGCTCTAATTTGTCAATGTGGGAATTGGTAGAATCCATCTGAGATGTGAGATGTTTGATTGCGACATGAGCTTGATTGATGGAATTGTGGAGTTATTGGTTGTGAGTGGTGGCCATTTGGAGAGGGGAAGTGCGGGTAAGGAAAAAAAATGGGTGGGTGGGACCACAAAAAAGGGACTTAGAAGTGATAGGTACCATGACGATCACTGCTTGAAGGGAAATATAATGGAATAGGTGGTAAAATAGGGAAACTAGGAAGGGGTCGGGTCCACTGAAACAAAAAGGATTAAAAATGAAGGGTATGACTGCGATCAGGGAGAAAAGAGGAATCCAATGGAATAGGTCCCAAATAAGTGTGTCAGAGGGACCCTTATACTTTTTTTTTAACTCCTGCGGAGTTATACTCCATCCTGAAGAATACTGCAATGAAGAAATGCCCAAATGCTTAACAGGAAGAAATGTGTAGTAATTTCACAACCAGAATGCAGAAGAGATTGTAGCACGACAATAGATCTTGTTGGTTCTATTTATGTTTCCTTCCCAAGGGCTAGGGTATTCAAGGGTTCTACAGACAAGGGTTTTCCCTGTGCTATGACTCTCTGATATATGTGCGGGGTTCAACAGTAGTACTCAGCCCAATATCTCAGGGCACCAACTAAGGAGGCTAGACCATACCCTTAGCTGTACTACCCGACTACCCAGGTACTAGAGATTATCTTCCCGAGTGTTTTTCTCAGTGTAACTATAGCAGTCAGGCGACCGATCAGTTTATCTATGGATGGATTTAGGAGATCTAGGCTGATCCGTATACAGGTGTTGTCTGATGCGCTATGACTCGAAGGGGTACCAACATGGGTTACAAGGGTGGCCAACAAATGTGCGCTTAAGTACCACTTGTATTTACTGCGTGTATGAATCCTCGACCGCGGGTTTATGCACATAACGAAAGATCTTTGTAGCTTAAAGACGTCAGAATACGTCTCTACCCTGAAAACAAATTTTAACCCACAATTTTCTGCCGAGGAAGGTGCTCTGATACCACTTGTAATATTCCATATATAAAATAGTATGCAGAACAAAAATAATTAGCTAGAAATGGTAGATAAATAATGATATGACCAGAACAACATCACAATAATACCAAAATAATACCAGAATAACACCAGAAAGAGCACTTTTATTACTGAGAGCAATGTTCACTTGCCTCTTCGAGGGGGAAACCTCCAACAGAGAAGAGCTCTATTACAATAATATCCAAGAAAAAACTTCTCATACCCTCTATTCCTATTTATACTAAATCTATCTATCCAAAAGAACAATCTAGAGGAAGATCCCTCTAGAAGCAGAAGCTTCTATTAGGTCTTCTTACATTTGAATTATTCCTCCTTATTGCTAGGCCTTATTAATATTGACCTTTATTACATGGAAATATATTATTCTACCCACTTGAGGGGTTAGGTAGGTTAGGTCCCTAACAAGAAGCAACCAAAGATTTAAAAAAACTTAAGGAGACTATGTGTACAACTCTTTTCCTAGCCACACCTAACTTCATAAAAACATTTATTTTGGAGTGTGATGCCCTAGACCATGGAATTGGTGCAATTTTAGTGCAAGAAGGAAGGTCCCTTTCCTTTGAAAGCAACCAACTTAAATGAAAAAAACTTACTCAAACCCATTTATGAAAAATAAATGTTGGCCATACTACATGCAATTAAGAAATGGTGCCCTTACCTAATAGAAATACACTTCAAAGTAAAAACATATCATGATAGTTTGAAGTAATTCTTGGAACAATGATTATCTTCAAGATAACAAAACAATTGGGTTACAAATATACTATGTTATGACTTTGAAATTATCTACAAGAAAGGAAAAAATAATATTGTGGTAGATGGACTTTCAAGGAAAGAAGAAGAAATAGAGGGTTCACTATGTGCTATTTCTATTCCGCAATATGATTGGGTGGAAGAAGCAAGGATAGAATTGATGCAAGATCAGTCAACGACTACAAGAGGACCCCAATGCATTAAATAAATTTGTATTGAAGAATTATTTTCTATGGTATCACAATCACTTATGTTTATGTAAGAATTCCCAACTCAAACAAAAGGTCCTTCTGGAATTGCACACTTCTCCTATAAGAGGACATTCAGGTTTCTTGAAAACTTACCACGGGATCAAGAAAGATTTTTTCTGTGAAGGTCTTAAAATTGATGTTCAAAATTTCATCTCTAAATGTGTGGTTTTCCAACAGAATAAGGGAGAGACAATCAATGCACCATGTCTCCTACAACCATTATCTATACCAAGTCAAGGTTGGGAAGAAGTTTTAATGGATTTTATTACATGTTTACCCAAATATGAAGGAAATACTATCATCATGGTAGTAGTGGATTGACTGAAAAAGTATGCCCATTTTTTCTCTCATTTTCATCCATTTAAATAAAGTATAGTAGCCACAACATTCATGGAAATAGTTCAAAAGTTACATGGAGTCCCCAAGATTATTGTAAGTGATGGAGATGCAATTTTCACTAGAATTTTTTGAACTGAATTATTTTCTTGTTTGGGTACTCAATTGGCTCACTGCTCATCTTTCCATCCTCAATCCGATGGGAAAACTAATATTGTGAATAAATGTCTAAAAGTATATCTTCATTTCTTTGCATCCGATAAATAGACACAATGGGTCAAGTGGTTTCCCTTGGCATAATGGTGTTACAACACATCCTTCCGTACTTCATTAAAAATGTCCCCATTTCTGGCACTTTATGGATATCATCCTCCATCCATTACATCACCCTTGAAAGGGACTAAAAATGTTCACGCAATAGAGGACCACATAGGGCACCACCAAGAGGTTCTCAAGTTATTGAAGGACAACTTAGTTATGGCACAAAATAGGATGAAACAAGAAGAAGATCAACATTGTAGTGAAAGAGAATTTGAAGTGGGGGATTGGGTGTTTTTGAGGCTACAACCATATAAATATATGTCCCTCAAACAATAAAAGGACAATAAATTAACACCCCAATATTATGGCCCCTTTAAGGTGTTGCAAAGGATTGGAAGTATGGATTACAAATTGGAGTTGACTCAGTTTTCATGTGTACATCCAGTCTTCCATATTTCTTTCTTAATGAAGGTAATTGGTGACAACATCCCAGTCCAAATTATTTTACCATATATTAATGAAGAAGGAAAAATCATACTACAACTAGAAACAATCCTTGAAACAAGGATTAAGCGGCTGCTAAATCAAACAATTGCCAAGTACCTTGTCAAATGGAAGAACCAACTACAAGTGGCAGAGGAGATATGGAAAGATGAGTTCTTCATGTAGAAACACTCACAGTTAGTCAAGTGTTTAGGAAAACACTTGCTTGAAGGGGAGGGGCATGTTATTCCCTAGACAAAGCCTTATATTAAGTATAAAACCCTTTAATAAGTCCTAGATATTAAATTATTACATTTCTAAGTGTTATATTTGTATGTAGTCTAGAACCCTTCATTGCACCCTTTCATTATAATTGTGCCCTTTGTCTCCTATATATATACCAAGGAGACCTAGTCTTAGGATGATCTCATCTTATCTTGTACATTGACTATATTGTAAAAGGAGGTTTCCCTCCCGAAGTGGATTGTTATTCATTGACTTTTTGTCATTCTCAAAGCGTTGGATCATAACAATTCCCCATCACGCATCCAACACATGAGGACCATGTGGAACACCCCATCCTAGTGAGACCAACATCATATGCCAACCGACCAAGTCAATATGAAATATCAACAACATTGTCATAAAACATCTACCTCCTACTACTATCATCATATAACCCCTTGGGGGGATAGTCTCCATCATCCATATCCAAGATAAGCATATATATCAAACCACCATAATGAGATAGTATGATCCACATCCATCAAAATCACAGCCAATGGGTGATCGACAAGGCAAGCACATACGGGAAGACCACT
>SNQJ01S0001806.1:40390-61407 GCA_010110895.2 Picea sitchensis
TTGAGAACATAGAGAGTATTATTCAAAAGTATACTTCAAGAGTTACTTGAGGAATAAGTTGAATAAAAATAAAGTAACAATGTTCAATGATGAAAAATGTGAATAATAAGAATGTAATCAATTAAAAATAGTTTACATTGTGATCAATCTCAATCTATCTTATTCTTCTTTTCTTATAGTCGCACCTACTATTTTTTCCATCTTTTGATATCGATCATATGAAAAGGGAGGTTGAAATCGTAGACCATTCAAATCTTTAACTCGAGATATTTTAATAAACACCATACCTTGTCTCTCTTTCTTCCCAATATTAATAGTAGCTTTCTCCAATGTCGGTCCTTGTGACTTATGGATTTTTAATCTCCAAGAAAGTTTCAAAGGAATTTGTTTTTTATTACCTCTCAATTTGTGTAATAGGAATTTTTTCAGGGAATAATTCAACCCATGGAACTACCACATAATTATCAAATCTTATTAAAACATATGTGGGTGGTTATGGGGGTAAAATTCCAAGGTTATACACATTTTGTTATACAACTCTAAGAGCACCATTGACAAGTCCTACATTAGTCCATATGTTTGATGTAAGCATCACCCTAGCTCCAACTGCGATAAGTAACTCAAGTTCTAGGTATTCCTCATTTGTTTCCATAGAGTAGTTGCTTTTTCCTCTTGTAGAAACACTAGTTGCAATGGGACAATTTAGGTTTCTTAAAAAACACTTATTATGATTTTATACATCATCATTTGTCGCAAAAAAATGTATTGCCTTATCAAAGGACTGTTTTTTAGAAGCATCTAAGGAAGTATCTGTATGAGTCATAAGTAACTTCCAGTATTTTATAGTTGGCATTACATCCCTAAAATTCATAAAGAAATGACGAAAAATGTTTTTGCTCGTTTCTTTGTCCATCTTGTCGAAACACAATGTCAAGGGTCACAACTATTGTGAAGGAGTTCCATAATTATTTTGCAAGATATTCAACTGCATATGCAAGTTTAGCCATAATAGGTGGCAACTATCCCAAATCACCGACCAATATAATTGACCTTCCACCAAAAGGAATGTTACCATTTTCTGGAAAAGCACGGTGAAGTCTCGAATCAATATTTGTTAACAGATTTCCTCCAATGAAACTCATTTCATCTATCATGATATATTTCACATGCTTCATCTCTTCTTGTAAGGTAATTAAATGTGATCCTTGTAGATGTGTTATCTCTTTGATTAGTATTTTCAGTGAAAAATGAATTGTTGTTGCAGATATGTTGAAAGCTGCAATCCCTATAGGAGCTAAAAGAAGTAACAAACTCTTCTCAAGAAGAGACATGGTTTCAAGGGAATTTTTAATAGCTCCAATAAAATATGACTTTCATGTACCTGCAGTTCCTTAGATTATCATATACAGCGGATCATCACTTGATCTATAATGGCCAAAGATAATATTAAATGCGTGTCTTTGCTTAACCCCCAAACTTTCAAATGAATAAGTTTTCCATGTTGGTTAGTATGCATGGAATTCATATTTTGTTTCTGAGATATGAAATGAATAATACGATTGGAAGTGTCTTCATCCACAAAATTTGTGTTCCAATTATGCATAAATTCACGATACCTATGTCCAAGAATATCAAGCTCATTGTAATTTATAAACTTATTCTTATATAATCCACAAATTATCTCCTACTCATTCTCCCTAGAATCTATATGCGGATTTGGAATTTTTTCTTCTTAATTAGATTCAACTGGATTTATTGGAGGCAATTGATTGTGATCAACATGCCAAGGTTTGTATCAATTTTTTTTCTCAATTATGTACTATCTCATCAATTGTGTGGCCTATATCTCTATGGAAATCACGTAAGGTCTTGTATAACACGAACTCATACCAACAAAATTCTATGAACTTGTCATCTTATCGATTAGGAATTGAGTTAAATCGAGGAAACACATGTACAATAGTTGCATTCTTTTGTGGTAACCATTTATCGCCACATCGACATTTGTCATATGACCATGATTTTGTGACAACTATCAATGCAAGGTTCTCAATATGTGCATGTTGCTCGGTATATGCATCAATAAGAGAATTATCATTGTCAACAATCTATATCTTGATCAATTACTACATTTAGAACCACAAATTTGTAGCTTGATCATGGATCCATATGGTTATGAGCTGAAAATATGTGATGAGTTCCCTCTCTTATACATCTCATGCACATTGGACATGTATTTGTATTAAATACATGAATTCTAGCATACAACTCCTCACACACATGACACATTTGAACTTCAGGCAATCGATCAATCCTATCATGAAATTTTCAATGTGCAATATTCATATATTGAAGTGCATAAGGTATATTATCCTCAATTTGAATTTCTTCAGCTGCCTCTATCTCAATATTTTCTGCATTATTTTTTTGTAGGATTTTCTTTTTCTTCAAGTTCTGCATCTTGTACTATGTATGTGTTGGTTGAATATTGTTTTCTTTGTCGACATGCTCTCTGTTGTTATGAATTTCATTTCCCCTGTTCTTGATGTTCCTTAGTTGTTATTTGTTGTGTCTTTCTTTATAGATCTTCTCTTTGTCATTCAAAATCGTGTCTTATTTGTTCTCAATTCTCTTCAGTTGTCATTTGTGGCGCCTTTCTTTGTGGAAATGCTATTTGTCGTTCATAATTTTTTTCTCTATATACTTATTGTTTCTTAGTTGTTATTTGTTTCCATCTTCTACCAATCAATCGTACAAGTGTGGCTAAGAAATTTCTCCCCAACATCAAAGAGCTATTCAATAATCCCCCCGAGGTGAAGAAGAGGAGGTTTAGGTATGTGACTTACAAGCGAATTGATGCCAATTATTATGGCGATAGGGATGACAAGAAAAATATCTTGAAGAAAGTCAAGTGGCCCACGAAGGAGGAGACATGGGCCAGAGCGTTGAGGGAGTGGCGGAGGATCGAGTCTATCTAGAGGGAGGCTAGGTTGATGATCAAGAGCAGGGAGGTAATTGTCATTAATTCGGTCCTATTCGAGGAAGATGAGGATGTGGTAGAAGAAATGGGAGAGTAGGACAAGGGAAACCATCAATAGAGAGAGTGAGAGTTTGTTTCCCATGTGCCCCTTGTAGATGAGAAAGTTATCGAGTGCATGGTTATGGAGAAGAAGAAACATGAGATTCTTAGTAAGTACATGGGTGAGAATCTCATGGAGGAGCAAGTCGAGGCCAAGGAAATGCTTAATATTTAGTGATAAGGCATGTTGACAAAACTTATGAATCATCGATTGTTTTTCCAAATGTTCTTCTTAGCTTCTATTAAATATTCAATATGGACCTTAGGTCATTCTTGAGGTTGACACAGTGTTATAATTAAGACATCCACTAGGGTCCTTTCTTGCTGAACAAGGAAAAGGGGCACTGGGAATATCTGATCGTAGAGCTTGGCAGTCCTAATTATGCTAAAGTAGGGGCCAAGAAGACAAACTTGGAAGGGAACGAAGTTGATGTGACTAGTGCCACTGAAAAGGGCCCCGGTTACAAATAATTTGGGGTTATGAAATTCCTCCCCATCCCGAAAGAGATATTTGATAAACCACCTCAAGGTGAAGAAGAGGAGGTGTAGGTATGCGATTTACAAGTGAATTGACACCAATTCATATTATGGCTATAGGAATGATGAGGAAAATATCTTGGAGAAATTTGAGCGGCCTGTAGAGGAGGAGATGTGAGGAAGAGCATTGAGGAAGTGGCAGAGGATCGAGTTCGTGTGATAAATTATGAGAGACACCAAAGAGTGACCTCTGTTTTTTCCTCTGCAAAGCAAAACCTCCACAAAATTTAAATATGGAGGTTTGCATATGTAATTTTTATTTTTTTCTTTTGGTTGCTCCTCCTGCTACTGCGCTCGGTATCATCATCGTATCTGATTCACATAAAATTATTTTTAGGCACACACACACACACTGTGTGTGCCTAAAAAGAACATATATAACTAATTTGTATTTATAAAAAACTGAAATTAGTTTTTGTTTGCAAATGAAAAGTGAAAAAGTAACCAGTGCTATTAATAACGTAATAAGAATTGCTCCCGGTGCTCCATATAAGACACAAGGCATCAAACAAAAGTGTGTTAAATTTAACGCACCAGTGCATCATTGTTATTCGAGCACATATATCTATAGCAATGCATTGTGTTATATAGCGCATTGGTTAAGGGTTGTCATACAAAATGACCCACGAAGCCATTTCACATATGAACTGTGTAACTCAGTGTTGTTGGTTCTATGGAATGCACCACTTTAATAGATTTTTTAATGATAAACCAAATGGTGTGCTTTGTTATATGAAAAGCGTCGGTCCTCTATGTTCCTTGGAGCACCAAACACTTTTTAATGATGTGTTGTCTTTTATGATGCACCAGTAACGAGCACATTTTAAAAGATGCACCACAATGATAATTTTTATTTTTTTCTCCCGGTGCAACTCAGTTAACCGCATTGGTTTGTTTTGGTGAATTTAACGCACCAACGCTCCATTTTTAGCTTTGTATGCATTGTTACCAGTGTGTTTATCTTATAACACATTGGTAACAGGGCGTCCCATAAAATGAACTGATATGGTAAATTATTATGTATTTTGCTCGATGTATTGCAGTACACAACACCAGTGTGTTGTATTTATTTGATGCACCACCAAGCAAAAATTTTGTATAAAAAACTGGGTGGTGCGTTCGATATTTTCTTGGTTGGGTTCTTTTAACAACACCAGTGCATTTGGTTAACAAAAACACATCGCCACCCCAAATTTTATGGAATGTAAACTTAGCGGTGCACTTTATCTAACCAAACACATCGGTGCGATATAGTTTCCAAAGCACTGACATGGTTTTTAGTGACATGCCTTCTAGTATAATGCGTCGGTGTTTTTGTTGGCCGTATAAGCATTGTTCCGTTATATTGATTTATTGCAAATTAAGCAGTGCAATGTGTTACTATGAACACCCCGGTGCTACCGTGTTATTGAAGCATTGTCATTTTGTTTAACGGTGCTTTGTGAAGCACAAAGCACCGATTATGGGGTGTCAAAGGAAATGCCCCCCTATGCCAAATTGATCAATATATGTTCCAGCGAGGTTTTGTTAATAGCACCGATGCACTTGTTTAAAATGGTTTCACTGTTGAGTTAAATTTTATGAGTCGTAATCTAAGCAGTGCACTTGGTTAAATGGAATGCATCAATGCTTTTGTGTTCGAAAATCACAGACATGTTGTTTAGAGGGCGTTGTCCTTTATAACGCATCAGATGCAGGGCGTTTAAAATGACGCATTGGTTAAATATGGTAAGATTAGATGCACTAGTTGCGGTGCTTACTATGAACTTGGCACAGGATGCACCACACCGTTGTGAGTCGAATCTTATACGCGCTTCGTGCAAATCCATGATTTTTTTTTAAAAAAGTCCCAAATTTCAAGATAAATTCAAAGTTTAATCGAATGAAAATGCAAATGGGAAGGTAATAAACCATTTACTTGGACTCTTGTGTCCCGAGGAGGCATGGTTCCACCATTGAGAGGAAATGAAAATTCATGGTAATTTCCAACATTTGGAAATGTGTGGAATCTACCTATGGAACTATCCAACTTGCTGAGGAGCATAGGAAAAATAACGTCTTTGAAAATAGAGTGAGAACCGATGCTTTCTTGAGAGTTTGGAAGCATGGGATGAGGTGTCATAATGAAAATTGGTCTAGTAATTTTTATTTATTTACCCTACTGTTATGCGTCAGAGGACAGTTAATAACATTGGTAATTAGATTGAATGGAACTGGCGCGCTTTGATTGGTGCTTGTTATTTTTGTTATAAATTATGACAGTACATTTGAACATATAAGCATCGGTGCATTTTGTTTTAGTTTCACATCGATGCGTATGTACCGTAAAGGAGCACAGATAAAAAATCTCCGTAAAAATCTCCGGCCGCTCGCATCCGCTAACAACCTTCGCTATGAACACTGACGGTGCGTTTGAACATTTAATCACTAGTGCAGTATGTTTTAGGTGCGCACCAGTGTGTATGTACCTAGAAGGTGCTGTCTTTGTAGTGTCATAATCCCTTTCTATGTGGACTGACCAACCCAATTCTCACTCTTTTATATCCCATATGGCCCACACCTGCAACCACGAATTCGATAGACACATCCTTGCCTTGGAAAACGCTCATGCTTAACCAAGAATGAAATCAAGGAAATCACTTCAAATATTGCTACCCTCAATTCCGAATTTGATACCCTCTCTAAAAATGTGAAAAACTTGACAATGGTGATTAGTCCATTATGGGACCCTACCTCCTCTAAATGACCCTAACACCAAGAGGGCAATAACTCATCCCATACCATGGTCTTTCATTCTAACCCCCTTCACCATGAACTATGTCTTCGCAAAGTTGAGGTGAATACATTTGATGGCTCAGACCCCATGGGATGGGTCACTCAAATGGAACATTATTTCTCCTTGCATGACATTATTGATGATTTGACCAAAGTTTGTATAAGTGTCCTTTATTTGGATCCTGAACATTGGAATGGTGGAAATGGTGTAAAAAATCACACTAAGGGTATATTGCTTGGACCTAGTTTGTTCAAGAACTTTATGAACGCTTTGACACTGACACACATCATTTGGGTCGTTTGAATAAGCTTAAATAGTATGGCACAATGGAACAATACATAACTAATTTTGAGCAATTGGATTTATGAACAAAAGGCATGTCTAACACCTTCTTCCGTGAGTGCTTTATTAGTGGTTTTAAGGATGACATTTGAGCTCATGTCCTAATGGCTTGCCCTCATAATTGGCTTGCAACTAATCACCTCACCAAGGAAGCACAACATGTAGTCTCTTCCCAAATCATAAATCCCTCCTTTATTCCCCACTCCTAGCCCACAAATCCCACCCCTCCTTCCCCTCCTCTTAAATTCTAGAAATTAAGCAGGGAATAAATGGATGAATGGCAACTTAAGGGTATTTGTTATAACTGTGGTGAAAAATATTACAAGTGATCTGAAAATGAGAGGTTTTACTGACAAACTTTGCAAGTTAAGTTTATGTACTTTATGCATCGGATCGATAAGAATGTGAAACACATAAACTTTACAAATTGTTGCGGAATAACAATTATGAAGTGCAGAATTTAAAGAAGAATATAAATTGCAGAATAAGGAGAATAGAAGCAGAAAGAAATAGACACGATTGTTAACGGAGTTCACCCAATGATGGATACATCTTCGGGTCCTACTTCCAGTGGTTATCGCTTTATTGCTCTCTCCAAATTCTCATTACATCAATAAGAAGCTTGCAATTTTCTGCAAAATCTCTCTAATTTGTTGCATACATGATCTCCATAAACAAATATGCACCTCTCTTAAAGAGGCTCAATAACCTTTACAAAAATCACCCCTCACATTGGAAAAATACCCTTTCTTAAATAGAAAAAGGGTCATAACTAAGTTGGTTTAAGATCCAACTTTGATGGGATTTAAAATATTTGTTTAGCCATAAAATATGGTCCATAATCCCCAAAAATATTACAATATCCACCAAAATAGGCTTATCCACCTTTAAATGGACTTTGGGATAATAATAATCCAAAAATATGGATTTAACCCACTTTAATAAACTTGTCCCACTTTAAATGAGGATAAAATATTCGAATAATAGCAAATGGATATATGTCATATCCATTTTTTTCATGTGATATGCATTTGTTTGTTTAAATTTATGGAAAAAAATAAAAGTAGTTGGTTTCCATGCCATATGGCATATTACAATACCCATTCTAATCCATATATTCATGCTATTGGCCCTCGACCAAGTTTTGAGGAAACCTTGGTTAGGTTTGGACCACCTTTTGAACTTTGACGTGAGGATTGAATATGGAGCGCCATGGAGGAGCTGAGATCGTGGATATCACTTGTTTTGTGGGCTATGTGGACCCAACAAGGGGTTCATTAGGGTTTTTGTAATGGGTTATGGGATGTCAACCCATGGGTTTACCCATGTTTAGGCCTTTTTGTAAGGAAATGTAAAAGTATAAATAAATAATAATGTATGGTAGAAGTAGCGAAAGGGAAGATAACTTGCAAGGATAAGTGCAAGTAGTTTTGGGTTGCTTTGTGCAACAGATTGGGAATGTAAGGCTTTGTGCTCAATAGAGAGGTTGGCTTTGTGCTGTGACCTAGTTTTGGGAAGGAGGATCTGGCGCTTAGTGCATAGATATCCTATCCTCTGCGAAGCTTGGCTCTGTGGCTTAGTGCACAGAAGCAGATGAATGTAAGAGATTGAAGAATAATAAAAAAGACAAAGCAGTTGGTGGACGTAGCCCCACACTGGGGTGAACCACATATATCTTGCATCTTCTGGTTTCTTTATGCTGTGTTGTTTATATTATGAATCTTCTTTGCTTATTATGTATGTTAGATAGATCTATAGATGCTTAGTGCTTCACATGTGTTAAGGACGGATGAATGTTAGATCTAAATCATGGCTATGTGCTAAGTGGTTGAAGTACTTAATCTTTACTGTTACTGCGTCGATCTACCTTAGGGTTTCGTTCTGCGATGTTAATGAAGCTAATGAACTGATGCATATCTCATTTTGAGTGTTATTAAAGTCCTTTGTGAAGTGTTATAATCACAAATATGTGTCCCAGCTTGGTTATAGGCACTCGAGTCCTGTAACCCCCCTTGACTCTACCTCGGGTGAGACTTCGCCTTCTTCGCAGGTGTTGCTGAAAGGGTTGGTAGTTAGGGTTTTGTTGGTGCACTGTTGAAGCATTGAACCCTGGGTCTACCCCTGTGCCAACAAATGGTTCCGTTGCTGGGACCTGAAACTGTGATTGCTGGGAACTGAAGTAAAGAAAAGAGAAGCTCTGTGCATAGATCTGTTTTTTTAGTGCGCAATATTCTACTTGACTTGCGAAGATTTGTGCTAAGAAAAAAACCTGATCTGAAGAAAAGAGGTAAGATCTTAAAAGAGGTAAATCTTTGTGCTTTGATACGAATAAGATAAGTGAAAAAATTTGTTTCGAAAGTATGAATTTAAGTATGTTTAATAGATTATTTCATAGTCTGAAAGATAGGGTGCAGTTGGAAGAAAGAGTTGATCTAAGTAAAGCTAATAGAAATGAAGAAATATATGTTATTCCTATGCATATAAAGAGTTTTTAGACTAATAATTGGATGCAGGAACCTAGAAAGAATTTTTGCAGATTGCAGGTCCAACACTGTGATCACAGTGTGCAGTACAAAAGGGTTTGAGGAACATTTAAAAGAAAGAGAGGATTGACACTATGTTATAACTGCAGAAGACCGTGACATATTGCTAAGGAATGCCCTGGTATATGTCCAATTTGTCTTTGTTGTAAATTTGTTGGTCATGAGGTTGAGGATTGTCCAAAGATGATTACTAAAGTTGAAAGGATGAACATGAGACAAGAAAACTATCAAGAGACTAAGAGAATGTTAGAGAATCATAAAGAGAAAGAATCAGAGAAAGTTCAGACTACATTAGAACAGTTGAAAGAAATGATGAATGATCACAAAGATGTCAGTTTACTAGATATCCTGAAAGTAAAACAACACATAAGTACAAGAATAGAAGACTTCGACATAGACTGTGTCTTGGATGAAGAAACACAAGTGAATATTATGACAGAAGAAAGTTGGGACATTTTGGGAAAGCCTACTGTGGTACCTTCATTGGGAAGAATAACCTTGTTTAAAGGAAAGATGATAACCCTATGTGGAAGAGTTACTAATATACCTATTATTATTCATGGAACATCAACTGGAGAATAATTTGAAGTCATTAAGTTTGTTGAGAAAAAACGCCCCTTTCCCACTCTTGTTAGTAAAGACTTGGATTGAGAAAGACCAGATCATAAGGAAAGTAGAGGAAGAAGCTGTAGAAAAGAAAAAGAAAGAACTTAGGTATTTCATAGCTAGAAAAATAGACTGACTAATATAAGAACAAGAAGATAAGTCGAAGCAACAGAAGGCAAGATAATTAGCTAGCAAAATTGAAAGAATGCAAGAAGGTTTGAAAGACCTATCCATGCAAGAAAGAAGTGTGCCCACCCAGGAAGTAGTAAGAGAAGCGATATTAACTTTAGAACCTGTGAGAGCACATCAACAATGCAAAGTTACTACGCTAGGAGAAGATAAGAATAAGAATGGAAAGAGGATTCTAGAAATAGTTAGAAAAACATAGATCACAAGAAAGAAGGCAAGGAAGCTCAATAAGAAGAAATCCAAGTTATAAAAGCTACAAGAAGTTACAAAGAAAATATGGAACACTTCGTAGGAGATAGGTTTTCAGGATCTGAACCTCGCCGGAACATCAGAACTGCGCAGAATGGGACTTTGCCCTGGCGAAGGTATATGACCGTTGGAGGTGCCCCGCCCGTTAGAACGATGCCCTAGAATGGCTAGAAAATGCATTTATGGGTGGATGGACCAGTTTTGGGACAATGAGACTGCACCATAACAGATAGATTCACATTGATGGAAGCAACCCTGTCCATTGGAGGAATCCATTACGACGCTCACTTATTTAACCTGTTGGTCGTTGCGCCGGGACCAATTTTTTACACCCGTGAATTAAATGAGCTAAAAAAGAATTGATTGTGCATATAACTATGTTATCAGAAGCTAGACATCGCCATCTGTTTGTCTACCCCACCTGTCCATTTGCCTACCCTGACCTACCTGTTTAAAAGTGAGAATGTCGGGCGAACACACTAAGTTAGAGAAGCCCATCGAGGAGGTTCTTAACAAGTTTATGGCTGATAGAGCTATGTTTGAAGGTATCTAGGCATCGTCGACCAGGGGATTGCAGGATTCCCCTTCGACTTGATGACATTATGCCCGTACTAACCCCACGAATGAGCAACGAAGTAAGCATTGCAACGATATGGCTAATGCGAAGAAGATCCCACCAATATTACCATACTATATCCCATCGTTGGCTTGCACGGTTAACCGCGAAAACATCCCACGAGACTATGAGTACACTTTGATCATCGCATACATTCCGAAGGGAATACACATAGTTGGGAGCCAATTGGGACAGATCCCGTTACTAAATAACATCGACTTTAACCTTGGATATAGAGAGAACTACGCTATGCTAGCGCCCCACAGATACCTGATGAAGTCAACTGGGAAGAAGCCTCACATTATCTCCCAGCTATGGATTAAGGAGTTGGCGCAGTCCACTGTGCTCAATGTGATGAAGATTCCCCATTTTGGCCTCCACCAGGAGGTTAACGCTTGCGTTAAAATCCTCTTTTCGTTCTACCATGTTGGATACCTGTTGCTCGATCGATGGATTGCTGTGGATCTGACATTGATCCACTTGATTACAGGATTAAGCATGAAGGGACCCGACCCTCAGAAATTTTACCCAGGGAAGGCCTCAGACTGCTCCCTGGCACAATGCATCAAGGAGGCATATGGAAAAGTCAAAAAGGGAAAGCAAGGCTACAAGGTAGCCTCTATCTAGGATGGCATAATGCGCCTCACTTTCCAACTCATAGCTGGCAAGCTCGTAAGAAATAACCGCCCCACACAAGTCACCGGGTTCATGGTGGAACTCGCAGGAAAGTGTGTGGAGGGCATGCAAATGAATTGGGTGAGTTACCTCGTCAATGAACTCGAGAAATACTGTCGCGGAGCTCAGGATCAAGGATATGAGTTCCACTTCAGCTGGCTGCTCGTGTTGATCACATTTGTCGCTTGGAAAATGCCTGAAGGAGCCACCTTCCCGGAGATAGAACCACGAGAGTCGTTAGTCGCTAGGTTCTCTACCTTGTGGTACACAAATGACATGTCAAAGCAATGGAAGTCGAATGCTGTGTTCCATGCCTATTATCAACAACTGAAGGTTTCCATTGAATCCTTTCCACGCATGACACTGCGCACCCTGCACTAGTACCGACCATTTGCAAAGTTTTGCACAGATAGACATTTTATATATATCACTGCGTGCAAAGATGAGAGCAAGGAAGAGTTGCAGTCATATTACAAGCTCACAGATAACGACATGGAGCAGATCATGAAAGAGTGGATGTAGGAGTTCCTTGTACCGGTCGATGATGTAGAACTCTCTGACCCTGACATCATAGGAAGCCCCTTGGTCACCCGGGTCGAGCATGCTGGACAGTCCAGTGCGAAGAAGAAAAAGAAAAAGGAGGAAGTCCATAATATAGAGATAGATGAGGAAGACAACACCTCTAAAGGAAATGGATTCAGCTCGCCAAGAGGAGGAGATGACACAAATGGACAAGGAGGAGGGGATGAAGGATAAAATCAAGGAGAAGGAAAAGCTACACCACCGAAATACCCCCCTACTGTAACACCAAAAAAAATAAAGGTTTCTCTAAAGAAACCTTCAACAAGAAAGAAGATGCGTGCTAGTAAGCCCTAGATGGATGCCACACTCACGGAAGATGATATCAGTCTAGTCCATGGAGGGATGGAGGATGCATTCAAATATCTCTTACAAAGATATGGAGCAAAGCAGGAAGAGCTGTATGAAAGGTTCAAGAAGGATTTGAAGGAAATACAACAAGCCATTCATTTGACCTACGCAGTACCCACTGTGCCTTCTTCGTCACAGGTTGCAGAATTGGGGGATGAGCCCACCCAATTAAGAAGACTTGCATATGCGACAGAGGCTCAACTTCATAAAGTCCAAGAAGGAAAGGAGAAGGCTATAGAAGCCCTGAAGCAAGAGAAAGAGGAAGTCCTAGAGCAACTACGAGTTGCGCGGTATTGCGTAATCACCTATGAAAATGAGAAATATGAGTTTTGGGCGATGCTCGAGGAGGACAAAGTGAAGATACAAAGAGAAAAGGACCAGTTGCTCACGGAGAAGACTGTGGTCAAAGAAGCGGTGAATAAATCACTTTGCTCTATGCTTGTCTTGGCACAGGAGGAACAAGAATCGGTTCAGATTCAAGTGGAGAAGCTCGTTGAGGCCATCCAACAGCTTCAAGCACGGATAACAGAGTTGGAAATCCAAGCAGCACCGAGCACCTCGCAAGAAGTGTGTGACCAAAGAGAGGAAGCTACCAAGAACAAAATAGGAAGAATAAGGGCCCTCACCTTAAAGTGAAAACAGTTGAGCGATCGAAGTGCACAGACTTATGAATGCCTCACAAAAGTTCCAGAGCTAAGGAAGTGGGAAGAGAAGCTACAGGAGGCGCAACAACATGGCTTCTCCGTGTAGGCGCATATGAAGTTCCTCACCGCAGTTGAGAGAATGAAGAGATCTCAAGAGCAACACACAGTCCAATAGAAAATTACTGCCATCCAAGGCAGAGTAATGGAAGTAGCGCATAAAATACAACCTGTGCAGGATGAAGCCTGCAAGGTGTTTGAAGAAATTGAAGGACAAGTCTTGCAACTGGACCAAGTGGTTGCGACAGTGGAACAACGCCTGGAAGGGCCTGTTACTGCATACACAATCCAAGAGCTCATTGAGCAGGAGGATTAGGTGAAGCAACAAGTTGAGGCCGCTCGAGTGAAGCTCGAGGCCTTTGTAGCAGCATTGCCCAGATCCAAGTGACTTGGGATGAGTTACAGGTGAGTGTTGGGGGCTTGTTGGCCCTCGACCAAGTTTTGAGGAAACCTTGGTCAGGTTTGGACCACCTTTTGGACTTCGACGCGAGGATCGAAGATGGAGCGCCATGGAGGAGATGAGATCACAGATCTCACTTGTTTTGCGGGATATGTGGACCCATCAAGGGGTTCATTATGGTTTTTGTAATGGGTTATGGGATGTCGGCCCATGGGTTTACCCATGTTTAGGCCTTTTTGTAAGGAGATGTGAAAGTATAAATAGATAAGAATGTATGGTATAAGTAGCGAAAGGGAAGATAACTTGCAAGGCTAAGTGCAAGTAGTTTTGGGTTTCTTTGTGCAATAGATTGAGTATGTAAGGCTCTGTGCTCAATAGAGAGGTTGGTTTTCTGGTGTGACCTAGTTTTGGGAAGGAGGATCTGGTGCTCAGTGCACAGATCTCCTGTCCTCTGCGAAGCTTGGCTATGTGGCTTAGTGCACAGATGTAGACAAATGTAAGAGATTGAAGAATAATAAAGAAGATGAAGCAGTTGGTGGATGTAGCCCCACACTGGGGTGAACCACGTATATCTTGTGTCTTCTGGTTTCTTTGTGATGTGTTGTTTATATTATGAATATGCTTTGCTTATTATGTATGTTAGATAGATCTATAGATGCTTAGTGCTTCACATGTGTTAAGGACGGATGAATGTTATATCTAACTCATGGATATGTGCTAAGTGGTTGAAGTACTTAATCTTTAATGTTACTGCATCGATCTATCTTAGGGTTTCATTCTGCGATGTTAATGAAGCTAATGAACTAATTCATATATCCTATTGAGTGTTATTAAAGTCCTTTGTGAAGTGTTATAATCACAGATCTGTGTCCCGACTTGGTTACAGACACATGAGTCCTGTAACCCCCCCTGCCTCTACCTCGGGTGAGACTTCGCCTGCTTCGCAGGTGTTTTTGAAAGGGCCGGTAGTTAGGGTTTTGTTGGTGAGCTGTTGAAGAGTTGAACCCTAGGTCTACCCCTGGGCCAACACGTGCCTTTTTCTTTTGGTTTTATTTATTTGTTTAACCAACATTAATGTCAAATGACATTTAATCATCCCATAAATCTCATGGATATGGGATGATTAATTGCTGGATATATTCCAACACAACAACTTGGTGGATTTATTGCTGACTGTAGTGGTACCCACTTGGAGGAATGGTAGGACTGGTTCGGAAAGTATCTCTAAGTGATTGGATTGTTTTTTCATATCTGGGCATCTTCTTCAACTTTCAGATAGACATAGATCCTGGGTTGAATATCTGTTCATTTCAGACCATGCTCCCATCTTTCTACAACTGGATTCATTCTCACATCACTCTACCTATCCTTTTAAGTTCAACCCGTTGTGGTTGCAGAACCTTGATTTTGAGCGATTGGTCACCAAGGTTTGGACTGATCAGTCCTTTCTACTAGAAGTTGACGTGTAGAGAGGTCTTGTGTGGAAGTTGAAAGACTTAAAATTGAAAGTTAAAAGTTGGTCCTGTAATATCCCTAGGTCGAACCCAATTGTAAATGTAATATAAGTAAGATGGTGAGCTGTTTTGACATCAATTGGTAATGCACGTCATGTGGCATAGTGCGCGCATGAATTGCGTAGTAAAATGGTGTAGTATGCACATTCCCAGATACCACGCACAATAACTAAAGTGCGAGCAGTATGGAGGATAGCAAGCCTTGTGTATATGATATGTGTTATAGGCTGGTGATCCAATTATTATAAGCTGGGATGCTTATGTTTTGGTATTAAGCCAGAACACCTAGATGTCAAAGGCCAGTGCGCCTATTTTGTACATGACTCATGATTAATATAAAATACATCGCTGTGCGCAGACTGACCACGATAAAAGAGATGGGGAACTGAAATTCACCAGTTAGGGAAAGGGAGGGCCAAAAGTCAAGGGAATATTATATTAATATTTCCTAAAAGTATAAAGTATGGATAATTATTTTATCCTAATTTCTAAAGTTGGGGACAAGTGGACCAAAGTAACTTCCGATATGACAAGTGTCCAGTTGGGGACATGCATTCATATTGTGGGGGACTTAACTCATTTGGTCACTTTTTCAGGGGATTTTCTTACCATCAGCTTGACCATCATTCAGACAATCAATTCCATGAGGAGTTCCATAGTGATTCCTTCCTTCACTTAGTTATCCAGTCAATGATTCCATGATCATTTTCACTCACGCATTCCGTTATCCTTGAGACATCCATTTCACCATTTCTGAGCTTGTTCCCATAACCTTTTTCGGTTGGTGTACTTGGTTATCTTGGAGCGGGATTGAAGAAGCGGGTTGTCAGGCCCGTGAGAAATTCTCTGAGTGAGAGAATTGCTGGGGATTGATTCCCGAAGGTGCTAAATTGCAGCTACAATGCTCTGATACTTCCGGTCCGGTCTGTTGCTGAAGCCCTATAAGGGAAGTGGGGAAGCCGAGGGACTGTTGAGCAAAGAAGGGGAACACTTCCTTGGGTGGGACAGGCATGTGGGGAATGAGAGGCTGTAGGCTGTTAGTTGAGTGAGCACCTAAGACAAAGTCTTTCTTGTTGTCCATTAGCCTTAGCCTGGTTAGGAACCCTTTACCCTGGGTGGAGTTCAATACCAGCTCAGGGGTGACTCATTGTTGAGAGTGATGAATAGTGTAGTCTAAGGCTGGGAGGTTCGTGGACGGTCTATACACAGTTGGTGACAATCTTCCCAAGATAAGTTCCAATCGTATGATATAATGATATGCTGCTTTGTTATTTACATGCCTATGTTACAATTTATCATATATGTGATTATAATTGCCTGTATGTTTATGGGTAATTCCTCGTATATGCTGCATATCTGTGGTTACTGTTATTTCAGTGTAAAGTTGTATATTACAGAATGTAATGGTTTGTTTATGTTTATATGTAAAGATTCCACAAGAGTATTGTATGTATGTGTTTAAGTTGCATGCAATTTTAAGGGAAAGTTTATGTTGCATAACTCGGTCAATTACTGGGTATGTTACCGTATGTTCCACAACTAGAGAACAAAAGAATTCCCTAGAGTAGCATGGTTTGGCCTGTATAAGGTTGGGGATGTTACCAACTGGTGTCAGAGCATGAGAGGTTTCTATGGAGAGGCGACCCCCGACCCGCGGGTGGCCGGGGGAACGTTACAAATTGGTATCAGATCTTCAGTTCAACACTGAGCCTGGATGGGCCAGAGGGGTTCAGTTGAAGCTAATATTCACAGAAGAGTAACTTCGAAGTGACCAAAATTCGAGTCATGGAGCATCCATGGAAAAAGTTGGCGTGCCAGTGTGTGCGGTAAATTGTGGCACCGCACATAATATTATTATGTGCGGATGCACGCGCATAATTTATCCCTGCGCAGTGATCACGAACATAGTAATATGCACATGGGGTGCACAAGTATTGCTTAACACAAAGGAGTTTTGTTGGTACGCGCATAGTATGAGTATAAGTTGTCTCACGACAATGTGTTCATTAGTGCGCGCATATAATTGTACGCGATAGAATATGTTGAACTTTGACATGGTGCAATGCATGGGGCGAAATGCATGTGGAGTATCGGTGCGCGATACCAAAAATGTGTGCAGTGGGCATTGGCGCACAACGCAAAAGTAGTGCGCGCAATTTGTCGACGCGACAAAGAAGAAATGAACAATAGATATAGGTGCGCGGAAAAGCGTTTTACCTTGAGATGTTTCTATGCACGTTAAATATAAATGTACAGGTCGAAGTTTAGTGCGCACAAAGTCGCTTGGAAGGCGATGAGTTTGAGTTTAAATTGCATAATAATAGAAGAAAAAGAAACACACAACCACATCGAAGCATTAATTAAAAATAATTCTGAGTTTTATTTTCCTCCAATTCAGACAGATGAAAGTGAAATATAAGCTTACAAGGAAAGCATACTATAAAAGAAAACAAGATTCATAACACCACCAGATAGAATTTTGTAATAAACAGTCTAAAATCCATTTCTGTATTTATATAATCGTATTAATCACAAAATTAAAAAAAGGGGGATGACAATAGTTAGCCTATTGTAAAGGGTCGTTTAATAACAGGCCTATCATCTCTGGTGCTCCTTACCTCCGCTACCAATTGTTCAAAAATTCGCTAAAACATGCTTAATTTTAGTTGAAGACTCACTTCATCTTAGCGATCTCCTCCTTTAAAGAAGAATCTAACCAGACCAGTTGATTCTCTCCAACACTTTCGACTGCTTCAGCCGTGGATTCCTCCTTCTTCTGCCGCTTGCTCCTTTTCTTCTTAGCGACTGGCCTGTTGATGACTAAATCCTTCATAGTGGGATTCAACCTGACTTCCAACCACGAGTCTATAGCCAGCTCTGTGTGGAATTTAGTTACTAGAATGTGCACAAGGACCCTTTCCTCCTTATTTGCAGGAAAGTCTAGCATGTTGCCCGAATAACCAGTCTCACTCGATTTAGCCTTGTCCACGTATCTCAGGTTGTGGATACCGAAATGCTTTTACAGAAAGCAGAAAGTCGAGCAGTTTGGAGATTACTTCGGTTATGGATATGCATATACCTTCATACTTGAGGATTGATAGTTATATAATTCCAATTATGAAGTGCAGACGGATTACGTACAAGAATGTTGAGTTTCCATGCTCGGCTAATCCATTTCGAATGATTAGCTTTTGATTTCATTACATGGCAACATTCAACTGACGTCACATGGATGCAAAGTACCGAATGAGTGAAGCAGGGTGATCTGATTAGCTGTCGCCCGCTCCACAAGTGGTGGATTTGACATGTTGAGACACGTGATACCGCGTCTTGGCGAAAGTGGTTTCGACAAACCACCTTCTTGCATAGATGTATCTCTGAAGGAACTGCACGCCTATGTTTTCAAGACTTGGGTCTTATATAGAATTGTCACGGTGATAACACCAGGAAATCGGGAGAGATAATTATGATGTATATATTGAACCAAAAGGGTGCGTATTTTCATGAATTACTGAATTATTAGCCTGATAAGTTTCGATGGCTGGACGTTTTGCAGAATTAACAACTAGATCATATCAAACCAGTGCAGAGTCCATAGGAATGGAAGAAGCACAAGGGAATTACAGTCAACAAGATGAGAGTAGAGGGGTGGATGTCCATTTGGGCATTGAAGGAACGAACTCCAACGGACATGGAGAAGAAATGAATGAAAATATGAATATGGTTGAGACCATTAAGAATTTGCAGAAGGATGTCCAAAGCCATAAAGCTGATAATGAAAGACTTATGAAAGCCAAAGAGTAGCAGGATGACTTCAACATGAAGTTATTGGAGGGTTTAAACAGAATAGAAAATAAATTGGTTAAGGAGAGTGGGTCAAGTAAATAAGGGGGTCACAAGCCTTCAGAGGAGAAAAGAAAAGAAAAAAGTGCTAGTAGACATCACCATCATTCCCCAAGGCATTCCAATAAGAGAGAAGGCAACAACTCGAGTCTATCCCCTATCAGAAGGTATAAGAGATCTGGGGTGGATGAGCTGCGAGGAGAAATGAACAAAATCAAACCCCCTACATTTGATGGTGAGAACAAGAAGGATGAAGATGCATAAACATGGTTGCTGAGCATAAGAAAGTATTTTCAATTGCATAATTATTCTTCTCATGCAGAAGGTAGAATTTCTATCTATCAACTCAAAGGAAAGGCCTCCATGTGGTGGGATCAACTTTTGCAGGTGCAACACATTGTAGAGAAAAATGTTACTTGGAGGGAATTCAAGAAGTATTTGACTAAGAGATACTATGACAAGAAAATGAAAGAATTCTTTGAACTCAAGATTGGAAGTATGACCATAGATGAATATGAGAGAAGGTTTCTGGAACTGCTGAAGTATGTCTCTTTCATCAAAGATGAGACAGTCAAAATTCAAAGGTATTTGAGTGGATTGCCATCGTTCATCAGTGACAAAATATAGTATGATGATCCCAAGACATTAGAAGAGACCATAAGGCGAGCTAAATGCCTATATGATCAGCAGGAAGCAAGGCCAACTTTCCAAAAGGCTTGGGAAGACAATAAGAAATTCAAGATGGATCAGAGGAAGAAGGGATCTAAGCCACCATTCTTTAGAAATAATCCACAAGGAAAAAAAACGCCTAAAGAACCCATAACGATTGACATAGGGAGTCAAGGGCTAAGGTAGCCACCTATGCAATGTTGGGGTTGTAAAGGGGACCATAGGTTCAGAGATTGTCCTCACAGAGGTGAAAAAGGAAGGGTTGTTCACAATGTACAGCAAGCCGAAACAGTGGAGGACATGGGAAAATATGTGCCAAGGATTTATTCAGCCTTGGAGAACAAGCAAGCAGAGTATCAGTCCCACATGATTGAAGTGGAAGGTATGATCAACAACCAAACCATTTCTATTTTAATTGATTTAGGAGCTAGTCATAGTTATATATACCCTAAGATGTTGGAAAGTTTGCAATTGCCAAGAAGAAAACAGGAGAAATCTTGGTTGGTGCAATTGGCTACAGGAGCCAGAAGAAAAGTTAATGAGATGGTTAAGTCATGCCTCATGGACATGAATGGATTGAACACCAAGGCATATTTAAACATCTTGCCTTTAGGTTCCTATGACTATTTAATTGGGATGGATTGGTTGGACCAACATCACACTCTCCTAGACTGTCACAACAAAGCATTTACTTGCTTGGATGAGGAAGGGAAACTAAGGAAGGTACAGGGAATTCCCAGGGCAGTAACCATTAGAGAAATTTCAGCATTGTAGCTAAAGAAATGTTACAAAAATGGATGTCAAATAATTGCAACTCATTTGGCAGAGACACCTAGAGATAAGGTGCCAAATTTGGAATATTATGCAGTCCTGGAAGATTTTGAAGATGTGTTCAAGGAGGTACCTGGAATACCCCCAAGGAGAGACATTGATTTCTCTATAAATTTGATGCTTGGAGCAGCGCCAACATCAAAGACTCCTTACAGAATGAGTACACTAGAATTGAAGGAGTTGCAAATGCAACTTGAAGAACTTCTAAAGAAGGGCTATATACGCCCAAGCATGTCACCTTGGGGTGCCCCAATCTTGTTTGTGAGAAATAAATATGGAACACTAAGGTTGTGCATTGATTTCAGACAGTTGAATAAAGTGACTGTTAAGAACAAGAATCCTCTGCCAAGGATTGATGACCTCTTTGATCAACTGAAGGATGCAAATATATTTTCAAAAATAGATCTCATATCAGGATACCATCAGGTAAGGATTAAAGAAGAAGATATCAGCAAGACCGCCTTCAGGACAAGGTATGGTCATTATGAGTTCACAGTGGTGCCATTTGGGTTGTCAA
>SNQJ01S0001806.1:78566-100530 GCA_010110895.2 Picea sitchensis
TTGGAGTAGTTGGTAGGCATGGGGATTTAGGTGCTAAATATTCAACATATCTCTTCTTTTTAAAATAAGTGTATGCCAACTATATAACAAGGCTTGCATGTAGCACGGTCAGTTGGCGCTCTAGTTGTAAGTTGTTGTGTTGGATGAGGTCTCAGTTTCAATTCCCGCGGAGAAGGAATGGAACCAATTTTAAACCTGTGGCCTATTTGATCTAATCCAAGGTGCCACGTGGTACCACTAGATTGGGCCACATGGCACTGTCTGGTTGGACCGTCCAACCAACTCACTCGCACAGTCACTTGTCAACTCAATTGCCCAGTCTGCTACTGCCACATGTCTGCCTCTGCCACTTCCACGTGTTCTGCCTATGCTGCCACGTGTAATCTTCAGTGGCTTCCACGTCACCTTTGACTGTTGACTTTTTACCTATTTGGGAAAAGCTTCAGATTGCGATAACTTTCGCATACAGACTCAGATTTTTGATTCGTTTATGCCACCAAAAAGCTTGCGACGAACACTTCGCGATGGTGTAGATTTCATGAGCATTGTAGAAATTTGATTTTTGAGCATTTCAAGGGTAAAGTGACAGGTCGACCCAAACCTAATTTTAGGTTGGTCAGACCACTATTTATAAGGGAGGCCAGTGCCTCATTTGCTCGCACTCACTAACTAGCTCTGCATTGCGCAAGTCTTGGAGGAGAAGCTACTGCACTTTACCCTTTTAAATAATATAAGTGTTAATGAAGAATTGATTTATAACATCGATACAAGAATTTCATAAGTATATATCTTTGTTGTGGTAAATGATTTTCTTAGTATAAACTTATTTCAAATTTATTTATTTAATATAAGAAATATCCAAAATAATTTGTATATAAACTTTTTAATAAATTAAAATCACATTAAAGTGAATTTTATAAGTATGTAATTTATTTTATATAAGAAATATCCAAAATAATTTGTATATAAAATTTTTAATAAATTAAAACCATATAAATATGAATTTTATAAGTATATAATGTGGTAAATGATTTTCTTATTTAGTATAAATTTGTTTTAATTTTTTTTTTTTTTTTTTAAGAAAAAAAGATTTATTAATATCTATTAAGTATATACAAAATATTACAAACGGGATTTGGGGGGTTTTTCAAAAAGGAAACTAGACTTTCTCCCCATAATTCTAGATTTTATGGGTCTATCTTGAGCCCCTGGGCCAAAAACTCATCAACATATAGATGGGACGAATCATTCTTAAAAACCAAATAGTAATAACAATGTTAATATTGGGGTTGTGACAACCTAAACCCTTAAACATAGTAAATAGACAAAAAGACAAGACTGATCAGACAATCAATGATTGGGAGGGAGCCGAGGATAACCCGAGGTCGAGTCCTCTCGATAACTGGTTGTCTTTCTTGCTCCCTTTTCTTTCTCCTCGTTGTGGTCGACATATCCTCTTCCACCAAAACAAGTCTCTCCCTAGTCCCGTCCTTGCTCCCTATGTTCTCAGGTTGCGCTAGTTTGTCTTTTCTGTTCCCTGGTTTCCGTTCATGGAAACGAATGCCAAATTGAGTTTTGCAAAAGAGCTCAAATTTAGCCTCCAGGACCCACACTACATGCCAAGTGGTGACATTTTCCAGTTGTTGTTGAGCTACTGCTTGGGTGACCATAACTTTGGTGAGCCAGTAGACCTCTGCGAGGCGAAAGTATTTGGTCTCTCTGGTTCTAGTTTGACCAAGATCTGGAACCCAATCCTTGGCTTCTGAAAGGATATCCTCGTCCGGAATTTCCCTCCTTTTCCTATAGACTTCCTCTTGGATATCCGACATCACCCTTTTTTCTATTGTCGAACAGAGGCGGTGGAAGCAGTTGCTAGCTTCCCATCCCTCATTTCTTCTTGTGACGGCCTCTGATACCAGTTGAATCAATCTTTTCCATAGAGGCCTTGCTACGGTCAGGGTCCATACTTATTTGACACAACCTAATTCTTGTCCTCAGCAACCCACGCAGAAGAGACTATCGTCCGAGATTATCTCCCCCAGAGTTATTCCACTACCTACTCCAGATAACCTTCACCAAAGAAATGAAGCAACCCAGGGTGAAGGGGATCCCTTGAGTCACCACATTTCTTTCCTCACTACAGTCCCTCCGTTTTCCAAGAGAAACCTCTGAAGATCCAGAGCAGTTTGGATTTACCTTAGATTTGATGGTATGCTTTTCCCCTAGCCGCCTTCACTGATTAATAGAGCCTATCATCTTCTTCAAAATTCATCCTAGCCTCCCCTTTTTTCCATGCTTAACAACTTGGATCTCTCTCCCACGAGTCCAGGGTCAGGATCGCCTTATCATAATACATGTTGTACTGGCGAGGTACGCCATGGGTTTCATCCCATCTACCTCCCTCCTGTTTTTTGTTGTTGGATCATTGCTATGTACAACCATTACCTGAATTAACCCCATCCCTACTAATTGTCATCCTTTCTAATCTGCCTCCATCTATCTCATTCAATACCAGGAAATCTGTCGACCAAGGTCCAACTGGAGAGATGTTGACATTTAGGTTATCGTGGACAGTTGGCCCCCTTGTTCGGAGGTCGTCGACTTCCACAATTGTCACCCCATCTAGGGGTTAAATTTATTTATTTAATATAAGAAAGATCAAAACAATTTATATAAAAAATAACAATATATAAAACCCAAATTAAAATATATGACTTTATAAAAATTTATATATAATTTTTAAAATTAAAATAAATTTGTATTATTTTTTAGTTCTATTATTTTATATGTATTTATTTTAAATTTATTTATTAACATGCAAAAATCAAATAAATAAATAAAAATTAATATAAAAAAAAAATCAAATTAAAACAAAAAAATTAGAATTAAAATAAATATGTTAATTTCTTAAATATCCATCTTTTTACATATAACATTAAAATCTATTTATTTTATTATATATAAAAAATATTTTTTATTATAAAGAATAAGTAAGTTTATTAAAACCAAATTATTATTTAAAATTATTTTATTATATATATATAAAAAACTTTTTTATTATAAAGAATAAGTAATTTTATTAAAACTAAATTATTATTTAAAAAAATTGTAATGAAAAAGTAATATCTTGTGTCAAAAATTAAATTAAAAATGAGTAAATGGGGATCCACAAACAACTTTACTTTTTAATAAATTATATTTTAAAAATTCTATTAATTTTTTTTTAAATTATAATTTTTTAATTAAATATATTTCTCTATGATAAATTATTTATTTAAAAAAAATTATTAAATGTTTTAAAAAAATTATAATTTTTTACCTATAATAATTTTCTCCCTAATAAATTATATTCTAAAAAAATATTAAAATTTGTACACCACCCTTTCCTAAATTAAACTCTAATAATGTAAAGAATAAATGAATTAAATAAACAAATATCTCTATTCTCTAATTATTTATATTCAAAATAATTGTGTTTTCCAATTATATATATAGTTAAACATACTTGTCTGAAAAGACGTATTAAAATTTTTGCAAAATAATTCCTCAACATTATAATAAAAAACTATTTTAAATAAAATACACATACTTTATCTTTTATATATAATCAATTTTACTTTGTTGTGAAAGCACACCTCACTGTTTATCTTTTCTTTCAACTATTTAATAATTTGTTGTTTATTTGGAAGATAGTGAATCTATTCCATTTAAAAATAATAGGTGAATATGTATTGAATAACTCATTTTTAAAAAAAAATTATAATCAATAAATTATCATTTAATTAGAGGATGATGAATTTCTTTTATGATTCTATTAAATGAATGCGAAATGTATCAAAATTATTATTAAGTTGTAGGTTTTATGGAAAAATGATTATATTTTCATGTTTATTGTCTTTAATTAATAAAATTCGAAATATATCAAAATTATTATTAAGTTGTATGTTTTATGGAAAAATGATTATACTTTCATGTTTATTGTATTTAATCTAAAGTGACATATAACTATCTTTACACATATGTTATGTTATTTGATGAGGAGCTTTTTTTCTAAAGAAATCAATCATTTTGAGCATGCCTATGCGGTCTTGAAATTTACCAAAGGGAGTGGGTTTTCTTAATGCATTAATTAATTGTATTTTCCTAAGTTTGCAATTAGATTCTAGAAGGATATGGTTTGTTTTCCAATTTCCATGTAAAGCAATTAGTTGGGTTAATGTGGATTTTTTTTAAGTACCGAGGACTCAATTTTATTGATCCTCGGATGTATGTAATCTAGAATAGAGAGCATGTCAAGATAGTTGTAATTAGTTGCAAGATTTTAGGGATCTATTTTGGTGGTTGGAAGTTTATCTTCCACATAAATATATAAGCATTTGGGCATGGACGTGGTGGCCAAACAGAATGTGAAATGAGAAGGGAAGGATAGAGAGATAATTCCAAGTTTTGCACAATTAATGTACATAGTTGTTTACATTCCTCCAAGCATTGTGTATTTAAGTCTCGACGGTAAGACGGTATCTTTCTCCAAGTGTTGGGAGGAGGTCTTGTGGTCGAACCCTGCTGAGTTTCCGGGATGGATTTTGTAATGGCTGCTATGTAAAATGTTTATATACTGATGAATATAAACGAGAAACTTTCCCGATAACCATGTAATAATGAATAAGAAATGAAGATGAGATAATTGTGCATGAACATTCAACCCTAACGAATTTGGGTCGTATCTAGATGAGGAAGAGTTTGTGTGATTGGAAGTTGGATGAGATCGAGGAGAAGAGAGGAACAAAGTTTCTATGAACTTTGTGAAGGTTTATGATGACCATATAGTTGATGACACAACAATGATGGTCAGGATTTGGTGAAGGCCAAAAAGCAAACCGAAGGATGGAGAATCACAATTGAAGCTTGAAGTGAGAAGGCACCAAGCGAAGATAGAGTGCTTGTAAGTGAGAATGCATTATAGAGAATAAGGGATCTGATGATGTGGAAAGTATATGATAATTGATCATCAGAGATAAACGATCGAAATTGAATCGGAAAACCCCAGTTTGCGTAAAGAGAGAATGGTAAATTGGACCGGCCTTAGTTCCTCGAAAAAGACCAATCTTTAAAGTGCCCTTGTGGCTTTTAAGTTATGGCGTCTGGTGAATCGGTTAAACCGGACTGGACTAATGAGGGCACAAGGATACATGGATGAGTATGCAGGTCTCTGGTTGGACGAGTTAGTGGTAGCTAGTGTAACCATACCGGATAAATATTTGAAGGCGCAAGGTTAAAGTTTCAGGTGGACCGGTCGCCCAATGCCCTAGTGGTCTGATGTCCCAGTGGTCGAGACATAGTGCAAAGGTGATTGCAGAAGAGACCCAATGGTCTCGGTGGCTGGTTGACATATTTTCAACCGGATCGAAAACTAAGTGTGGATGTTGGTGTGTATATATTGAACTGGTGGACCCAGTGGCCGGTTAGAGCAGTTTGACTGAAAGGAAATAGATCCACTTAAAAAGGTTTTTTATTCTCCATTAAGTAAAGGTTTGTTCAAGGGGCTTAAGGGGTTTAGATCCTACCCTGTGTACGTCATTTTTTTTTGTGTATAGTTAATCCCTTGGTCATATGGGCTTGGATCTATAATGCTTGGGTGGTTGATGTTAATACAAAGTCAACCATCCATTCGATGTGTTTTTGAAGAAATTAGGGGGTGGTGCCTCCATCAATTGGTATCAGAGCACGAATATCTTGCGCGCTGAAGAAAGGAACTAGATTAACAAAGATGCAGATTGAAGATGCAAATTTGATGAGATTGGTAAGTAAAATGGTCTTTAAGTAAAATTGTGTTGGATTCGTATATCCTTAGCAAGTAGCAGTAGGAGAAAGAAGAAGTGCGGCAGGAAACCCTTACAACGGAGGAAGTTGTAACAAAGAAGGAAAGAATAACAACTTCAAAGTTGCAGTTGGGTAGAAGTTGTTGAGGCAACTCCACAGTTGTGATTGTGGGTAGAGTTGTCTAGATGAAGGAGAGTAGGTGAAGATATTAGGATATCGTGAGCATAAGTGCATAAGCCTAGTGGAGTAGAGAAAGCTCAGAAGATTACAGAAGAGAGAACCAGAGATAACAAAATGATAGGTTGAAGAGAGAAACTTGGTAAGGTATTGTGTAGCAAGGTGGAAAAAACTTGTTACTGCAAAGGCTATTTGCATATCACTATTGAGCATTGTGAAGCTCAAAGAGACAGAGATGACTGGAGATAATCAAAGGAAGGGTTCAGGAGGAAGCCACAACAAGATGAGAGAAAGTGTCAGATCAATTGGAAAAATCAAGATGAATGATAAGGTATTCGACATAGGAATAGATGACTTGAAGGAAGAACTCAATATGATGATGATGATGGTACAAGAACATATGCAAAGAGACCATAGGTGTGGATGGAAGTTGAACAAGAGGATCAAAAGTCCTATAGTGCAATTGTCTGCGAGAAAGTTGAGACAAAAGTTGAGTGCTTGAATCATAACAGAGGACAAACTCAGGGAAGTTGAGTGTAGAAAGTCCTTTAAAGCAGGACAAGTAGTTCACTCTTGTGAAACAATAAATGCTTGGAAAAGATGATGAATATGGAGAGGATGAGGTTCAAAATGAATACCTCATGAGATGCTTGGAGAGTTCAATCCAACACAAGGAAAGGATGCTAGAGGCATATAAAGAGAAAAAATAGTCTCGTGTTTTTAAAACTAATGAATTGTGTGTGTATGCAAGTCAATAAGATGGATGACCATTACAAGTTTTCATAAGGGGAGATGAAGGATTGCCTCATGAGGGAATAGAAGAAAGGTAGATCCATAAATATGTCATATCAAGGAAATAGACAACATTGTCTCATAAAAGCAATCAAAGGGGATACTATACACAGTCAAGGAATGCAAAGGTTGAAGGACAAGAGCAGGAACCTATTATAACAATGAGTGGGACAAGATTGGCTTGTGAAGACAACCACAAGGAGGAAAAAGAAAAAAAAGGACACGCGGATGCAATGTTAATGTATAAGGATGAGGAGTTGAATCTTCTGGAAGAATGGATAGTCAATCCCAAGATTGAGAAAGACTATATATAGAGTGCACATTTTGAAGAAAATGGAGGAATGAAGACATATATTATTCAAGGGTTCCCTAAATCAGTCTAGACAATAAAATGGACTACACAACATGGATATTTTGTAGAATTGAAGAAGAAGAGTGAAATAGAGGTAGGAAAAAATCCTCTGGATAAGAAAGAGTGTCTGAAGGATGTCAGCAGAGCTAAGGCAATGATGACCAAGGAGAAGGTCACTAAATTGGATCAACATTTACAAGTTTGTCAGCTAAACGATGGAATGGATGTTTTCTTGGTTGTTGGGAACTTAGCAGCTTATAAGGCTGAAGTAATTTTCAAACAGTGTATTGATAGCATCGTAAGATGGGAAAGGAAGCCATATACCTTACATGGATTTGAGAAAGAGCACAAAGAAAATTGGAGGAAGTATGGGATTATGACATCTGTACATCAAGAAAATGGTGAGCAAGGGATTGTCATGGAGAAAAAAAAGAAGGTTGAAGGTTCAACTTGCAAACAACAAGTTGCAAAAGAACAAATGGTTTAAAGGGAGAGGATAGTAAACCACACATATGTGGAAAACTGTAAAGGAGGACGATGATATGTAATGATAGTCATTCTTATAGCTAAAAAGGAGCCTCTACTAGATGAAAAGAAAGTTATTTCTAGGGATATGTTTAATTTGTGTGCAGGTGAAAACAAAGACAAGAGTTATGAAGATGGAAACAAATAGTCTTCCACAAGGAGGCAAGAAGATTGGACAAGGCAACCAAGTTCCTCAGAGACTTGTGAAGAAATGTCTGAAATAGAGTGGAGTGAAGTTCTTATATATCTTACTCAAAGCATTGTTGAGATAATGTCCCAGGGAAGGAAGACTAGTGTGAAAAGATATAAGTATCCTCAAGGAGTTGAAGACAAAAAATGGTGTGGAGACAAAGAGATGGCAACAACCATACAAAAATTATGTGAAGGTTTGAAATAGAAAATTTCCAGCAATAACATGTACCAACAAATGACAAGGCTGGACATTGAATTGGATGAGTTATGGAAATGTTTGATAAATATTTCCAAGTGGAAATATAAAGGGATGGTGTTGGAAATCAACAACCAAATTTAGTTGGCTGAAGATGATTGTGAAGGCAAGGCAGATGGACAACAACAAAGCAAAGTTTGGGATCCTGGAAGATTTCAGACATCAGTAAAGCAACAATACATCCAAGCAAGTGAACAATGGAAACATAGGATTTGGGATCCAGTAGGATTTAAACAAATGAATAAATTATGATCAAGACATCATAAGCTTTTTTTACCCTCAGAGTCTAATGCAAGAGCATTTTCCCTAAAAAAAAATCAACCATTTTGAGCAGGTCTAGGGGGGTCTTGAAATTTACCAAAGGGAGTGGGTTCTCTTAATGAATTAATTGTATTATCCTAAGTTTGTAAGTAGATTCTATAAGGATAGGTTTGTTTTCCTAATTACCATACAAAGCAATTAGTTTGGATAGTGGGGATTTTCCTAAGTATGAAGGATTTGATCTTATTGATTAGTTTGGATAGTGGGGATTTTCCTAAGTATGAAGGATTTGATCTTATTGATCCCTGTATGTATGTAATCTACAATAGAGAGCAGGTCAATATAGTTGGTAGAGGAGTGTTATTGTTGTAATTAGTTGCAAGATTTTAGAGATTTGTTTTGGTGGTATGGAAGCTTATCTTCCACATAAATATGTAAGCCTTCGGGCATGAACGTAGTGGCCAAACAAATGTGAAATCAGGTTAAGGAAAGGATAGAGAGATAATTTTGAGTTTTGTAGAATTAACGTAGAATGAGTCAATACTGGTTCTATGTTTATAACCTTGTAATAATGAATAAAAAATGAAGACAATGCTAAAGTGTAATCGGACCGGATAAATATTTGAAGGCGCAATGCTAAAGTTTCGAGTGGACTGGTAGCCCAGTGCCCCGTTGGTTCGGTTTCCCGATGGTCGGGACATAGCGCAGAGGTGATTGCAGAAGAGACCCAATGATCCGGTGACTAGTGGTCCCAGTGGCCGGTTAACAGACTTTCAACAGGATCGAAAACTAAGTGTGAACCAGTGGGCCCGATGGCCAGTTAGAGTAGTTTAACCAAAAGGAAATAGATTTGATTACAAAGGTTTTTAAGTCCCGATTAAGTAAAGGTTTGATAAAGGGGCTTAAGGGTTTAGAGCCTACCATGTGTATGTCATTTTTGGTGTATGGTTAATCCCTTAGTCATATGGGCTTGGAGCTATAATGCTCGGGCGGTTGGTGTTAATACAAAGTTGACCATCCATTCAAGGTGTTTTTAATAAATTAGGGGGTGGTGCTCCATCACTATTGTATGATATGCGAGTATTTTATTAGATATGTTTCCAACCTTAAAAATTTATTAATTTCTAAAAAAATTGTCTTTACAATTATTTTATTTCTTTGAATTTGGTGTTTATAGTACAAAATGTTTGAAAGATTTAGTTTTGTAGTCATAAATATGAATCAATAACACCCAATTAAATCTATGATCATTGCCTTTTTTTTTTTTTTTTTTAGGTATTACAATTTATTTTTAAATAATGCATTATGAATATGTTTCACATCACAAATTTGATTAATAGATTTTTGATTAATAGCTTTACTTAGTGATTTACAATTTTAAAAAACAAAATAAAACAATTAAATCATTATTAAAGAAAAAAACTTTAATACCTATGTTTTGCAACCAAATATAATGTTCTTTTGTCAAATTTCATTATTTTCATTAAAATTCATTCATATCTATCAAAAGTAGCATAATCCTATGTGTTCATGAACCAAGCTAATCCGTATAAAAATAAAAAGAGAATTAAGAAGTCTCAATTTCTTCTTCTTTCTAATTCTTAAATTATTAGTCATTGTCCATTCATAATAAAAAACTTCCAAAAATTATCCATACAACGTTTGTATTTCTTTGAAGTTGATGTCTATATTTCTTTGAAGTTGATGTCTATATTTCTTTGAAGTTGATGTCTATATTTCTTTGAAGTTGATGTCTATAGTACAAAACCTCAGAAAGATTTAGTTTTGTAGTTAAGGATATGAATCAATAACAAAAAATCGAATCTATGATCACAAGTATTAAAATTTTAAGAATTACAATTTTGTTTTTTTAATAATACATTATGAATATGTTTCATATCAAAAATTTGATTCATAGCTTTACATAAACACTCTATCGAGTGGTTTACAATTTAAAAAAACAAAAAAAAACAATTAAGTCATTATTAAAGAAAAAAAATTAATACTTTAATAAAGATTGCAAATGTTTTGCAACCAAACATAAAGTGCTTTTGTAGTATTTTATTATTATCCATAAAAAGTCATTCATATCTATAGCATAATTCTATGTGTTTATGAAACCATGATGATCCATATAAAAACAAGTGTCACTGCAATGGTTATGTCCCTACCGAAAAGGATTTGTATCTATGATATAGAATGCCAAACATGTATGCACAATGAGGTGATTGCGCTAATTTAGATACTGTAATAAAATACCACTAATGACTCCCTTCTAATGAAACCCTTTGATGTACTAGACTAAGCCAGTAGTTTTTCTTGAGCTTGCCACCAACATATTATATAAACAAGATGGAAGAGTTCAATTTGAAATCCTTATTTTAGGTTGATTTTGAATGGTGTTGAAAAATAAAAATAAACTCAGTCAGATTAATTTCCAGGGATTCAATATTTCTAAGAATCGTTTTCCAATATATATGTCATTTTAATTGTCAATAAATAATTTTAAAAGTCATAATTAAATTTGGTGTTAAATGTTATCAAATGGGTACAATGGTTGAATGAAGGTACCTCTATGGTTGATTTTGAATGGTGTTGTAATATATGAATAAACTCAATATTTGTAGCGAAATTTGCAGCTTGCTAGAGTTAATTACATACTTATTTACCAAATTATATTTTTGGAATTATTTGTAAAAAATATTAAAATCTCTGGAACTATTTGTTAATTTGAAATAATAAACAGTTTCAAACTCCTTGCATCAAGATTTTAAATTAAATTTCATACTTATACTAAATAGAAAAACATGAATAAAACCCATATAATTCTAAAATATGGTTTGACTACATGGAATCTAGTCTTGTTCTTAATCACAATTATTATCAAGATTTTTAAACTTAGGTGTTTGAAATTTATTTTGAGTAAAATGGACTATATATTTAATATACCCCATATCCTTTCTTGCTCTTGGAAATATAAACATCTTAGCAATATCATCTAAGGCTTACCTTAAAGATTAGATTTTCATTATGAGTCAATGTTGTGATTTCAATTGGTTGATTTAAATTTACTGACAATTGAGCGATTACTAAATCTTATGGAGTTAATTTCCTCAAATTTGCAAAATATCCCCAAATCCCAAAATATAATGTCCAGTTTGGTATGCAGTTATGCTTATTTAGAAGGTGTGATATGAATTTGATTTGATTCTATTAATTGGTTTTGCTTAACTAAGAGTTGAAGATTTTGTAGCTACTTTTTTAATAAATATTAGTTATTAATTTAATTTGTTTTTGTTACTAGTGTCCATTACAAAGATGCAATTGAAATTCAGTTTCCAACTATGCCAAAATAATCCATTCAGTTGGAATTCTTTATCTCCACAGGTCGAAATACTTAGGCAAGGAAAAGTTGGGAATTCTCGTTAGTTCACAGTAGGCGAGCTTCCAGCTTCAAGTGCAAGCAAACGGTGAGGAATATCACAAAACGGTCGAAAATCCACTTGCAGAACATGTTGATTTACCTTCCATGAGGGTCGTTTTCTCATAAAGTGAATAGTTTGAGAGAAATCTTATCTAATTGAAATTGCATTTTCCATATTTGATGTTGGGGCCAGTCTTCAGGAGGTGAACTTCCAACTTTATTTCCGAGTTGATGGTGAGGTATCTCACAAAACGATCGAAAACCCACTTGCATAACAAGTCGATTTACCTCTCACACAATTCATGATTTCCTCAAAAATGGAAATTTATGAGCGATATGCTTGATTATTCAAAAGGAATTTTCTCAAAAATCATGTAGCGGTCGGTTTCTAAATTTGTCATCAATCTGTATGGTTGCACTCAGCATAGACAAAATTAGGCACATGATTTTGGATCTAGAAGGATCATTGTAATGTTTAAATATCATATCTTGAGAGCCTAAATGGGTTGGGAGGATGAAAGAATGGAGAAAGGTTGGTATTAGGCAAGGAGTGACTTGTTCTATCACAATCTCTTTCTTGAAATCTTTTGTATTTTGAGTTTGAAGTCAGTTATAGAACTGGTGCACTATTCTCAAGTTTTTGTAAACTGATAGAAGATTCTCAAGTCTTTTGTTTGTATTTAGAATTTGATACTATTATCATGTTTTGAGTTTAATAAAAGACTTCCTATTTGACAAATTTCATTTTTTATGAGTATGAGTTTGTATATTGTGCATTGTTCTCGGTTATGTAAGCTTATGTTTATTTAAAATCATTGATAATATATCTTTCATGATTGGTCTGAATTTGACAAATTGAATTATTGAATATGAGTATGTGTATGTGTATCTGCAGTTTCTTATTAAATGTTTAATAGGTTAATTGCAGGTACGCATTTGCTTTAATCGTTGTATTTCTAAGTGAACTGTTTCCTTAGCTAAACAATTTTCTTATCTCATGTTCAATATATTTTAATCCTCCATATTTAGTGTGAGTATACATATTTGATCTTTTCTTAGTAACTATTTACTGAGTTAATATTGATGTGTATTTGTTTTAATTGTTATTAGGTTATATGAACTACTTCTATAGCTTAATAGCTTACTTTTATCTCATGCTCAAGTTTATGTTATTCTTCTTGCTCCTAATTGAGACATCATGAATTACTTCTATATCTCAGTTATGATATTTTAGGCTTAGAATAGAGATAGATCAATTCTTTTCTTTTCTACAATTAGGATTTGGAAGAGCTTCAAGGAAATTCTCCATTCGTTGGAGCAAAACCTTTAGACGGGTAATTGGAACCATTATAATTAATCAAAATCACCATCCCAAACGGAAAAGGGTCTGATTGGGGCCCTAACTGAGTGATTTCTCGAATGTTGATCATGGTCAATTCTGGCCACCAACATTTTTAGCGCTAGAAGGAGGGCCAGACTGACAAGTTGGTCCGTGGAGTCATTTTTTTTAATTATTTTTATTTTCAATGGATTCTTCCCAAAATCCTATTTGGAGATGCGTTTCTGGACGAGTATCACGTAGCACTCCATTAAAGATAGTTAAATCCTTGTCAAAAATGAAGTTTGATGGTGTGGGTGAAATTACTGCATATGAACATATTAATCAGTTTATTCAAAATTGTATTTCTCATTATATAACTCACAAAGATGTTATGTGCAAAATTTTCACCTTGACTTTCAAAGGCCACATCAAGAAGTGATGTGAAACATTATTGGTCGCATCCATTCATTATTTGGAGCAATTTATAGATGAGTTTTTATTTTCTTTTGATATCTATGACTATGATAGATTATGCAGTGAATTTAATGATCTTAAGATGAAGTCAGATGAATCAATAGAAGAATTTTCTACAAGGTTTATTCAACTCTGTTGCAGATTTCCTTTAAAGGATTTACATTAAATTAGTGAATGGTTTCAACATCTAGTTTCTCTTTCCTTGGAACGTGATCAATATGAATCTTGCATTGATATTCATTCACGGATTGATATAGAAGATTTAGAATCTGTATATGAGCATCAAGTTTATTCAACTTTTTTCACTTTGATAGATGTTGATCAGGAGGAAGATGATATTTCACAAGTACATGTAACTTCTTATTGTTCTTCTCCATCGTAATCTTCTTTAATTTTGAATAGTGATGAAAAAAGTTGTCATATGTTATAGAATACTACGACTATCCTAACAAAGAAAGAGATTCAATTTGAAGTTTGTGATAGTAATATGGAACAATCTTCTCTCAGTTTAATTGAAGAGGTTCAAGAGCAACTTTCAGGAGATTCCATTGTTGACTACTCTATTGATTCTCCATCTAAACCAATTCTTGAATTTTCTCATTCTGATAAGTTTTATGATCTGCTCTCACATTTACCTCTTTACAATGAACATAATCAGGATTCTAATAATGCTTTGTGTTCAAATATTTTAATAGAGAAAATCATAAATATTGATCAATTTACTCTGAGAGAAGAAACAAATACACATTTGAAACCAGATATCCGAATAGAAGAATTTTTTTTTCTCGGTGAAGTTGCTTTTCCAAGAGATTATTTTTATTGTCTTTCATATTCTACTTATTATTCATTGTACTGTGATTTGTTTGATGGTTATGCTTCTCAAAAAATCATTTCAAAGCCTTTAGAATTTCATGATGCAAGGCCAGAAATTAATAAGGTGCAAGATAATATTAATTTACATATAGGAGATGAAATGAATCAAATATCTTCCCATGAATCTTTTGGTTTTCAATCTTCTATATCGGAAGAAGGAAGTTCTACAATGGACACCTTTCACAAAATGTCTTTTATTGATTCACCTACTTTTTTAATAAATATTAGTTATTAATTTAATTTGTTTTTGTTACAAGTGTCCATTACAGAGATGCAATTGAACTTCAGTTTCCAAATATGCCAGAATAATCCATTCAGTTGGAATTCCTCATCTCCACAGGTCGGAATACTTAGGCAAGGAAAAGTTGGGAATCCTCGTTTGTTCACAGGAGGCGAACTTCCAGCTTCAATTCCGAGAAAACGGTGAGGAATATCACAAAATGGCTGAAAACCCACTTGCAGAACATGCCAATTTACCTTTTTTGAGGTTCGTTTTCTCAAAAAATGAATCATTTGAGAGAAATATTATTTAATTGAAACTACATTTTCTAGATTTGATGTTGCAGCTAGTCTTCAGGAGGCGAACTTCCAGCTTGATTTTCGAGCAGATGGTGAGGGATCTTGCAAAAGGGATGAAAATCCACTTGCATAACATGCCAATTTACCTCTCATTCAAGCCATTTCCTCAAAAATGGAAATTTATGAGCGTTATGCTTGATTATTCAAAAAGAATTTTCTCAAAAATCATGTAGCGACTGGTTTCTAAATTTTTCATCAATTTGTATGGTTGCACTCAGCATAGACAAAATTAGGCACATGATTTTGGATCTAGAAGGATCATTGTAATGTTTAAATATTATATCTTGAGATCCTAAAGGGGGTTGGAGGATGAAAGAATGGAGAAAGGTTGGTCTTAGGAAAGGAGAGACTTGTGCTATCACAATCTCTTTCTTGAAATATTTTGTATTTTGAGTTTGAAGTCAGTTATATAATTGGTGCACCATTGTCAAGTTTTTGTAAATTGATAGATGATTCCCAAGTATTTTTTTTTGTATTTAGAATTTGATACTATTATCATGTTTTTCATTTAATAAAAGAATTTCCATTTGACAAATTTCATTCTTTATGAGTATGAGTTTGTATATTGTGCATTGTTGTCGGTTATGCAAGCTTATGTTTATTTAAAATCATTGATAAGCTATCCTTCATGATTGGTCTGAATTTGAGAAATTGAATTATTGAATATGAGTATGTGTATCTGTAGTTTCTTATTAATTGTTTAATAGGTTCATTACGGGTATGCATTTGCTTTAATCGTTTTCTTTCTATGTGAACTATTTCCTTACCTAGACAATTTTCTTATCTCATTTTCAATATCTTTTAATCCTCCATATTGAATGTGAGTATACATATTTGATCTTTCCTTAGTAACTATTTACTGAGTTAAGATTTATATATATTTGTTTTAATTGTTACTAGGTTATATGAACTACTTCTATAGCTTAATAGCTTACTTTTATTTCATGCTCAAGTTTATGTTATTCTTCTTGCTCCTAACTGAGGCATCATGACTTACTTCTATATCTCGGTTAGGATAGTTTAGGCTTAGAATAGAGATATATTAATTCTTTTCTTTTCTACAATTACGACTTTCTGGGTTTCTCAACATTAAAATAGGAGTTTCTCTCCCACTCCCACATTTTATTTACACTAGTTGTACCTTTTAATCCCATTGACCTTTTATTTATTCACACTCCCACATTTTATTTACACTAGTTGTACCTTTTAATCCCATTGACCTACTTTTGTGGTAGGTTGATGGACATTAATAAAATTATCTTATCTTATGTATTATCTTTCCTTATTTTTGTGTTGCATATAATCAATAGGATAACTAAAGTTGTAGATAATAATAGGATTTACTTCATCGATTTTTGTAAAATTTCAAACATAGGTAAATTTATGAAGTTTTGTCAAGTGTGGGTATGTTTGCCGAAATGTTGAGTATGTACGATGGCCCATTACAAAAATATATATATTTGAAAAAAAAAACATGGATGCACTTATTTTCCAAAGACAAAGAAGGGAGCAAGCGTGCAAGCTATTTTTTCTTCGCCTCAACTGGCATGCGGCCATTTTTTCCTATCATGCTTGGTAGCAGTCCAAGATAAACAAAATATAAATGTAGCAACCATTTTCCATTTAATTTGTTCAAAAAAAACATTACAAGGTTATGAACTGTGCTAACCATGGTGTGTAATATAATAAATGATACTTTTATTGATCTAGTCATTGTTCATGCATAGCATCTACAAGGCACATGAGAAGAACTAACCAATCTTAACAATACATTGAAGGATTTACACATGATCTTCTGACTGCATAATTTGAAAATTTGCAAACTAAAGTCATTGAGATGTAGTGACCCTCTGGGTCATTTAGACAAGCACAAGGCTTTTTCTAGTTGTTCATTAGTGTTGTAGCATTTCGAAGTTGAGAGTGATTTTGTTTGTATATAGATATGATCCAAAGGTACATGCATTGTGGCTCTATCTTAATTATGGTGCTCTCTAAAAACACAGGCATTTCTAAACAATTGTGTTGTTACAGCAAAATCCACATAATTCATGCCACTTTCATGTCATATGTTGGACGTATTTCCCTCCACACATACACTCTAATACATAGAATGTAATATATGCCTAAAAAGGAGGATTATAAGAGTTTGGCTCAAGGCAAACAAAAACATAATCAAGTTAGAAAGATGCAACAAACTTGGCGAAATAAAGTATGGATAATGAAAAGATGCCAAGGCCTAGTTCTTGGGAGACAAACTTGAAGAATCAAAACATAAAAAGTACTAATTAACATAGATTGCTTACCTTCGTAGGACATATATCATCAAAAACATGAGCTTTCCCGGCATAGAATATTGGCAACTGGTGACTAGTTGATGTTATTCCTTTCGGGCTAAAAAAACTGAAACAAAGAAATAGTCAAGAAGCAACCACAATTAAATGTATTGTCATGCTCTAAACTAAACCTTGTCAATATTGCCTTCTATAGAGAAAATATCCAATGCTTACCATCCCCATATATGCACACTAAATGTTTTAAATCACCAGTATGCACTTGGCTTGAATGTTGGATGCTTGAACACCATTCCCAAGCAATAATTTTGAACTACCGACAGAGAGACTTTACCCACTTGTGTTTTTGGAAACTGTTGCACTTGCTCAATATCTACACTAGGATTCACCAACAATCCTAGGAGTCTATGGTCAGGTGAAAGGCCCCCATACTTTAACCAGAGGTTATGATGCATGCACAACAGAGGGATTAAAAAAAAAAACTTATCTGACAAAAGAAACATCATACATTCAACTTAAAACCTTCATTACAACTGTAATCAAACATTTTTGTGACTCGGGAAAAATAAACAACAACTCAATTAAGGAAAGAAACAACCCAAAAATTCCCATAGCATCCTCTATACAGAAATGAGTGTGTATTTCCATTGTGAACTCCAAAACTTTACAATACCGACAAAAAAATAGAAAGATGGATAAATACCTAAACTAATATAATCTTGAAGCTTCCACTTTTGGCTCATGAACACTGAACGAGATCCTCAAAAAGAGCGAATTCCTGAAACCAATTAGAGGAAACTAATAGCCAGTTAAGGGAGACAATAATTAAACTAGAAGATTTCAATTTTGACTGTAAATATCTCATAACTCAATCTACTAATTAACATAAAAGGAAGAAGATTATATGATGTGTGAGATCTTGATAAAAAAAAAGTAGTTGCCCATAATCATCAACAACTAGGAATCGCAGGTTGATCGTCACTCATCCAACCCAAACGAGTAACAACTTACCTTGCAATGAATTCTTTGTTCATTTCATAATACAAATAATTCATTGGGACTATGCGTCCCTCACACCGAAATAAGAACCATACATTTCAATTCATAATAGTTCCCTATAAGACTTAAAATGAGTTAATTGTAGCAAGAAAGGCATAAGATCATCACATGAAAACGTACAAGCCTTTGCACATCCACACAGATAGAGTTATTAAGATTTCACCTTGGTCACAACATGCCACATCAACTATTGAAGATGTACCTTCCTAACTTCTCATCCACACAAATACAATGTTGATTAACAGTGTATATAGTTACAGACTTTTCAGATGCAAAATAAAGGAGAATGCAGTCTAGCTCGAAATATTTTGGGCAAGCAACAATTGAGCCATTGATTTTCCTTCACGTGATGTTAAGGATAATGATGACAAAACACTAATTGGTTTGATATGCCCATCTCCACTCCAAGCCAAATCTACATATGAATTAGGTGATGCATACTATTGCATATTGCTTGGCTCAAGAATCAACATTGAACACATACCTCACAGGGAGTGCCAACTTGCACCTTATACTAGTTTTCATGGCCTCATAACAAAAAATGATGCATATATTGTCACATGTTCTCACCAAAATCACTATCAATATAGATTTCATTTGAAATATGAGAAGGTCGAGAACAAAACAACAATTGTAAGCCTTGCTTGTCCACTTTGCATAGTATGCATGTGGTTGTGGCTCAAGGAAAATAATTTAGCATGCAACATACTAGCCATGCATAGGATGAAAACCCCAACTAGCGAATGCGTTTACACGAAGGGGTGGGAAACATATCCTCCATAAAGTTATGTGAAGCCAAGTGTATCTATTTTTGAAATGAAACATGCCTTAGAACTTTCAAATGCAGTGGAAATCGCTACAAATGTTGACAACTAATAATGTTGAGACTTTTCCATCAACACATTTATAGCTATGTGGCACAATATTAAATAATATATCATTATATATGATATATATTTTATGTTGAATATTGTTTATTATCCATTATAATGTGTAGGAATGGAATTATGAACACAGTTTAGTACATAATACATTGGTTGTACTCTGTTAGATGCCACCCACATCCATGAAGAATGACATAGGACATAATTTGTTGTGTCCTCCAACGGGATATTCGTTGTACATAGAAATTCTTTTCATGACTACCCATATCAAGATTTCAAGTAACAGGTCGTTGGATCATGGCATCAAAGGCGGTGCCATCAGATGCAATGTGAAGTAAATCAAATCTCTAAATGTGAGTTCAGGAGTTTCCATGGAAACTCCAGATGTTGGGAGCACCAATCAACTTAAAACAATCCTAAAAAGTTCCTTACAAGGTTAGCTTATTCTTACATGGGTATGTAGTGTTTTATGCTATTGAAATTGGTGTCCTTAATTCACTCTGGGTGATAACAATAATTCTGAGTTGAAGGATTTAATCCTTTACCTGAAAGTAAATTGTTTATTGCCCATTTGGGTTTTGTGAATGTCAATGCAAGGTTTGTACATGGGTATTTTTGTCATTCCAATAGCTAAAAAGGCTGAAACAAAGAAACTTATGATGTTGCTTGAAGAATGAAACCATGTACCCAATCATATTGAAAATCTCCAAATGGTAAATGCATTTGTCTTTCAGTGTGAATCTGGGTGCCGAAACTAAGTGGGTATAGTCTAATGGTTGGTGGCATTTGCAAAAAATATCAGCGATATTGTTCCATTTCCAGATTTGGGTTCCCATGTTCTAATTAGATGTGGGCATGGATAGGATACCATGGATGCCCTAATGTAAAGTTTCTTCCAGGTGGAAGGCTAGTGGAAGCTTCTATACAATACAATAACAATTATGGGCTCTAAATGGACAAATATAGATTTCCAAGACTTTATTAATTTAAGGGAGTTTATGCAGAATATCAATACAAAAGAGGTGGATTTTCTATCCAGTTTTACCATTAATGAATTGTTTGTATTTTATATTAAATTCAATTTTATATCAGAAAAGATTTGGTGTTCTTGGCTTTTATTTCCATAGGAACCCATATGGATTTTGAATGCTTAATCCCGTGAATGTAGGGAAAATAAGAATACACAATTGGCTTCAGTGTTGCCATATTGGGCCTACTTACAAGAGAGCTAACTATTGAGGATTCCTTCAAGATTGCAAGCCCCAAGGTTCTGAATCCTAACCTTGATTGATTGTAATATGGATTAGTCTACGTTCTTGAACAAAATCAAAATGTGCACTTTGATGTCTCCCAATACATGGTGAGAGATTGATTTTAATATGGATTAGTTCGGTTTCTTGAATAATGTCAAAATGCGCACTTTGATATCTTCCAAACAAGGACGAGAAACAAATTATAATATGGAGCAATCTATGTTTATGAATAGAATCAAAATGTACACTTTGTTATATTTTAATCCATTGTGAGAAACTAATTACATTATGGATTGGTTTATGTTACAACGCTATGGTATGCACTATAGAGGAGCATTGATCCTATATCAATGCTCTGGTGTACATAGTAGAGGAGCGCTGCCCTTCCCAAAAACTCAGAAAAAAGGCTAAAAACTCAGAAAACTTTGCCAAAGACTCTATGAAATATTCAATGACGAAGAGAGAAAGGGAAGTAGATCAGAAAAAAATAGAAAATAATATCTAAAGGTGGGAAATAACTCAGATGATCCAAGGAAAGACAAGTCAATGTCCTTCGCCAGTGGAGTCGCCAATTTCTATTACGGAAATATTCCCCTGCGGACAGGTGAACTTTCCCTTGGATTATTGACCCCTATACCAAGACATAAACAATCATTTGGACACTACCACTCCTATAAACTCATTTTGCTTATCGAAAAAGAGAGGAGAAGGTAAACTAGGATGTACTATGTTTACGACGTTTTTCCTAGCTTCTCCTATTTGCAAACTTGATCCAATTCCTGGTGAAAATCAATACCTGCAATGAACAACAAGAAACAAGCAACTTCCTTCTACTCTAATGGATTAGGCAAAGAAAATTCATCTATGCAAATCAAATTAAACATTGATAATCACATGAAACCACATACTTGAAGGAAATAGGCCAAGTATATTAAATGAGAACAAAGAAAACTTACAGACCATGAATGATGTCAGTTGCAACTCCTCCAAGCTCTCCTCATCAAACCCTTGCATGAATCCCACGATCATAAGTCTGATATCTCCAAGCTTCCTCCATAATCAAAGGGTTGATACCTCTAATCTTCCTCTAGAATCAAAGGTTTGATACCTCTAATCTTCCTTCTCTTCTGCATGGAAATCCCTCATTATATAGGATTTGGAGGCTTAACCACCATGGAGAAGATCACTCACTAGATCCATTAAAATGGGATCTCTAATATTTTTAGGGAGAAAATACCTCTCAAGGATTTTAGGGAGAAAATATCTCTCAAGGATTTTAAGGAGGAAATGTTAAGCCCTAATATTGGCTCATTACCTCTTAATTGGGGCATATTATATTAGTAATTTTATTTTATTTATGTCGGCTTTAGGCCATTAGTTGTAATTATACCTCCTAGTCTCCTATATATACCAAGGAGACATTTTCATTTT
>SNQJ01S0001806.1:109104-148228 GCA_010110895.2 Picea sitchensis
CATGTTGACCAAAAATACCTGTGTACAAAAATGCATGTGTTAGTTTCTTAGATCTTCTTATTTTCAGCTGTAAAGATCTTTAGGTGTGTTGAACTTATTTTAGTATGCATGTGCTAACTTCTGGTTACTAAAACTACATGCTAGAGCACCTAAAATTGGAAGTGCAACCGTAACAAATAAGCAAGAAGTTATTGGACTGTTGGTTGTCCTAAAATAGAAGAAAACACTTTACATAACAGTTGAAACTTAGAATCAATCTGTGGTCAAAAGCAGACCCAGTTGACAAGCTTGATAGGACCTGAAAATCTTCATGGTATCAGAGATGAGGTGGTTGAAAGTTCGAGCAGTTGGGACAACATTTTGTTGGTTGTCATATACATCTTCTTGGCAGATTTTTGAGGATAGCCATTGACTCATTCAGTGGTTGTTATAGGGAAGATTTTTGCAGAGGACAGTTGGGCAGTTTTTGACACTTGTGGACAACCTCTTTTCACACCTGTGTGGACAAGAGTGAGGTTGTAGTTGACGACCTCTTTTCACACCTATTGACTAGGAGTGAGTTCATGGATTCGCTTGCCTCTTTTCACACCTGTGTTGACAGGAGTGAGGAAACATTCCTTTGCATTGGGAGCATCAAAGTGAGTTCAGTTGGCATACATGTCAGTATCTCAGATGCATGTGGAGGATAGGCTAGCTGGGGCTAGCAATTGGTCGCCTTGGAATGTGAGGATGGTCTTTGTCTTAGAGGACCTCGAGCTATGGGACATAGTCGAGGCAATTGTTCCCCCCATTCCTGTCACTACTCCCATCTTGGTGGCAGAGTTCAGGAAAAGGAACAAGGTGAAGAGAACTATTTGTGACGCAATTCGTGATCATATCATACCCCATTTGACAGGGAATAATTGTGAATACGAGATGTAGGCATCTCTGTGCAATTTGTACGAGAGCTCTAATGAGAATCGAAAGATGGTTCTTCATGACCGACTCAGGGGAATTCACATGCTCGAGGATGAGACGGTTACTTCATTCCTTGGTAGATACACTCAGATTAGAGATGAGTTGGCAGTCGTCGGAGAGGTTGTGAACACTAACTCTTTGATGAGGCAAGCTATGAATAGCTTCACCAAATCGTGGGGTCCATTTGTACGGGGCATTGTTGCCAAGGAGGTTATGCCTACATGGGAGAGGATGTGGGATGACTTCGTCCAGGAGGAGATTAGGCTTGTAGCTGAGGCTTCTGGACAACAACAACAACATTAGACAGTTTCTGGTGTTGAGGACCTTGCTCTTTGGACAAAGGGAAAGAAGAAGACCGGTCGTGGAGGTTGGCAGGGTCCCAAGTTTGGGGCCCCACCACAGGGAGGAGAGAGCAGTAGCAATAGTGGGAAGAGGAGAGACATGAGCACAGTGAGATGCTTTTCTTGTGGAGAGATGGGTCACTATGTAGGACAGTGTCCCAAGAAGAAGAAGAAGCAGAAATATGTGTCAGCAACGACAACATAGGAGATAGATTTCAGTGATCAATTTTCTAGAGAGTGTGCATTCATGACTAACTTGTCTGCTATTACACCATCCAACACTACATGGGGAGATAGAGTTGAAGAGGATCGACTGACTCACAATAGTGAATCAGAGGGAGATGATACTCAGTGTCCCTAGACATCTTCAGAGTGGGTGACTGGTCCACCCAGTATAGCTACAGTTTCAGAGAAGCTGAGTAGACAGAGAGTTGGGGCTACTGCTTCAGTGCATCAGAGGTTGATGAGGAGGAGCAGTAGGGCACCACGGAGGCTTGAGCCTCACATAGCTTCTGAGACAGGCAGATCAAGTTCTGGATCCACTTTAGGTGGAGGTGACTTGGCGAGAGGCCAAGTTCATGACTCTTGGTGAGAGACCAAGAGGGGGAGACTCTTGGTGAGATGCCAAGAGTAGAGTCTCTTGGTGAGATGCCAAGAGTAGGAGGAAATCCTTGGTAGGAGACCAAGGTGGATATCTTCGGTGTTATGCCGAGATCTAGGTGATCTTGGATAGATGGAGATTCAGTGCCATTTATAGATCATACGGATTGAGTAGATCTATGACAGAGTCCACTTTCAGGGATCAGGGTACAACCATACTCACCGAGCATATGCCAGGAGGCAACCATGTCCACTGCAGGAATGATATTGGTGGTGACGAGCACTTTCCTCGGTAAGAGGGAGTGTTGAGATTTGGGTACCTTGGAAAGTGGTCCCCATGTGCTTATTGTTAGGACCACATAATGTCCCTTTTTTCTACCTTTACACCCTTGTTTCACTCACATTTAAACTCACATTATCACCTTACCCTATCTTTCCAAAGGTATACAACGTCTCTTCTCTTTACTATATGTTTAATCTGTTTTGCATATAATTTCACATTACTCTCGTACTTAACCATTGATCAGAAATGTATAAGTGCTGAAACAGTTCGAACTACAGATTAACATTGAGGCATGTTGCTGAAACAGTCTGTGGACCACGATGCTGAAACAAAAACTCACACAGAAGAAGTTGTTACACTCTTCGTGGTCTATGATGCTGAAACAACAACTGCTACACTCTTCGTGGTCTATGATGCTGAAACAACAACTGCTACACTCTCCGTGGTCTAAGATGCTGAAACAACAACTGCTACACTCTCCGTGGTCAACGATGCTGAAACAACAATTCACACAGAAGAAGTTGTTACACAGTCCGCGGTCTACGATGCTGAAACAACAACACAAAACTGTTACATTGACCACGACAGCCGCACCTTGAGCTAGCATTAACCATCGCTGCTGCCTGAGACCAGTTGCTGAAACAGTCATAACGCAAATCCCGTGGCTGAAACAACCCGCGATTTGCGATGCTGAAACAACATACAACAACAGTAACAAGAAGACAAATAAAGAAGTTGTTACTCCAGCCGCAACAACAACACCTCACTCAACACTTGTAATAACATTCTGTTGCGGGAGACTAGGATATCCTATTCCAGTTTAGAAAGTCGATCTGACTAAGAATAGGACTCAGATGTACACCTGTAAACTGTTGATCAAATTGTATCAAAGGGATTCTCCTCTTTAAATAAGAGGAAATCATCATTAGAGAGGACCTTCTGTTTTAGCTAAGAAAGGATTTACAGAGAAGGACGTGTTTTACTTCAGATTGTAATATAATACAGTTGAAAGATGAATAAAAGGTTGTTCTGAGCATTTCTCTCTAGTTCCTTTCGTTTTAGGGGAATCTTGTGAGAAGGGAGGGCCCACCTTCTTCACAAGATTCACTCATTATCTTTATAGTGTGTTAGTGTTATTTATGTTCATGCCTTGATTAAATTATGTTTTGCTGAAACACTACTTTATTGAACTCTGTTTTGCTGAAACTTTGCTTTACTGATTATTACATTGCTTTCATATGATTCATGCTTGGGTAACTGTTAATCATTCTAGTTACCAATCCTGTTTGGTGAATTTATGAAAACTTGATAATCAGGGACAGGTGCTGAAGATTCCTGCTTGGGAATTAGGGTCCTGCTCTCTGTTAGAGATAGTTAGCCTTCAGTGCATGTGAATTATTTCAATTAATAATGAGTTTATGAAGGTGTGCTAATCAGAAACAGGTGCTGAAGATTCCTGCTTGGGAATTAGGGTCATGTTCTCTGTTAAGAGGTAGTTAGTCTTCAGTATATGGCAATCATTTCAATTAGCAATGAGTTCATAAAAGTGTGGTGATCAGAAACAGGTGCTGAAGATTCCTGCTTTGGGAATAGGGTCATGTTCTCTGGTTATAGAATAGTTGGTCTTTCCTTTTGCAGTGTCCTGAGAGATCTCTTTTCCTAGATTTTTATTTCTTAATGTAATCCAGGATTCTTTGGACAATTACTTCTTTAAACATTGAACTCTGTAATAGGTAGATTACTTTCCTATAATTCAAGATAGAACTTCAATTTGATTCAAGGCAAAGTGATTAATATGTTTTTACTACAACACTAGGTTTCTTTTGAGATTGAGCATATACAGTGCGTGATTACCTTTGAAATAAACAGACTTCCCTGGGTTGACAATTTATGTAGCACTTGATTGTTTAGTTAAATAAGCAATTATAGTGACCAACACTTATGAGTCTCTAAGAACAATGGGGGAAGACTATTACCCTTATACTTTACTTTATGATTCTAATTTCACTTTGGCTTTGGACATTTAAGTCAAAAGTGAAATATGTCACTTAAGTAATAAAGTGACAATTAATTCACAATGTGGGTGAATTAATAGACATAAAGAAACTAAGGAAAGTGGGTTTCCTTAGTGAGATTTTTGGATTTGATCTCATCCATTGATTAGACTTGGCTAGATCTAATCTAGGCCATTGATCTTTTAGGGTTGGCTCAAGGAGGCTAAAGAGAGGGTAAAAGATATTTTTGAGACTCATTCTTCACTTGTGAGTTTTGGAGAAGAGAAGAGGGGCGCATATCTTGAGGAGGAAGAGGGCACACTTCATGAGGGCTTGAGAGAAACCCTTGAGAGCTTGAGGAGATTCTCTTGGTTGTTTGGAGATTGCATGGAGAGTATTTCCATGGAGTCTTAGCCTTCATTCTTGAGAGGGATCATATTACATGGAGGAGGGGCGCATCTAGGAGAGGAGGCACATTCATTATCCTTCATTTTCTCTTCAAGAGAGGAGGACTTTTCAGATTGAGATGAGGTCTGATGCATAGGGAGAGGAGATCTTGGGCGCGTGTTTCTGTGGAGAGAGACATTCAATTTATGGCTCAGTTTATTTATGGTGATCATTTCTGCTAGGAGGAGGGCGTACATGTTGAATGGAATGACATCTACCTGGTAGAAGATCTACTTGGAGGATTCGATCTCTGACAGTTTTAGTGGAGAGGCAGCATAGGAGAGCACATTCCTATGGATGGATTTCTTCATTGGGTCACAGATGAGTTAGAGCGCTTCAGTTCACTGCAGAGGGAAACAAAGAGGGGCGCACCTGAGTTTGGGTACTTCTTTCTATGGTTCTTGTGGCAAGGCTCGTGAGGAGATTTCTATGTATACAGGTTCCATTGTATTTCATTACTTGTTGTATCTCTTTCTTTGATCATCATTATATAGACATATATCCCAAACTGGTTTTCTCCGGGGGGGTTTATCCAGGGTCATGTTGACCAAAAATACCTGTGTAAAAAAATGCATGTGTTAGTTTCTTAGATCTGCTTATTTTCAGCTGTAAAGATCTTCAGGTGTGTTGTACTTATTTTAGTATGCATGTGCTAACTTCTGATTACTAAAAATACATGCTAGAGAACCTAAAATTGGAAGTGCAACCGTAACAAATCAACAAGAATTTCTTGGACCGTTGGCTGTCCTAAAACAATAGAAAACAATTTACATAACAGTTGAAACTTAGAGTCAATCTGTGGTCAAAGGCAGACCCATTTGACAAGCTTGATAGGACCTAAAAATCTTCACTCTCAAGGAATTTAAGGAGGAAATATCTCTCAAGATCCACCAAATTAGGATTTTGGTTTGAGAAAATATCTCAACCATCCATGATATTCTCAACCTCTCCTTGAGATTAGGAAACTAAATGTGAGGTGGATTCTCACACTAAATTAATTTACTTTTATGGATATTAATAAATAATTCATGTGGACATAGTATTTTGACCTTCATATGATGTATTTTTTCTCATTGACTAGGGATTGTGACAAATGTTCTTTCATGTTGTCAAGGTGCATGCAACACTTATCAAGGTGCATATGACACCTTTATGACACTTGTGACACTTAGGGTGAGGTACTTAAGTGTGAAATGTTGATGTGTAACAGATGCCCCTAAAGTGTGAGGTCAGAAGAGAAAGTGATGTCCGAAACACTTTACATTTCTTCAATGCAAGGGTGTGGAGTTGGAGAACCTGGCAGAAGCTGCAAATAACCATAAAACAATATTAATATATGTTCCATTTATGAGGCAAGCATACCTATTCTCGGAATACGAGATGACTCAAAGCACGACCACTGACCAATACATTGCGGATCCATGAAAAATACTGACTAAGGATATGGCCACTAGAGATACAATGTGGATCCATACCTCCATGAAATGAACTAATCATAGCCATGAAAAATACACAGTGGAGCTACGAGATGATAAAACATATCCACATACCAATACAATGTGGATCTATGTGACAGTATATATATCAACATTCTCAAATGATCTCCTTTGCATCCTGGGAAAATCATATAACATAGTGAATGCTCAACCCAGGGTCTTCGTCCCAATCCTGATGTGGTACGAATTTATCCATGTAAATAGATGATTTGATGTCGAACATGGTAGAAACCACTTGATTACCGAACATTGAGGTAAACTGTTAACAAGTGCGAGGGAAATAACCAATGATGTCAATGAATCCCAAGGTACCCTAGTACATTCCAGCGAATGTGAATAAATGAGCTGAGGTCGAACAATCGTGGAATAATCTGATCATAGGTCAATGATGTAAACCTATTGTCGAAAGCGAGGAGACCTGCCATTGAGGCATGTGTTGACACTCAAAAGCGCAACATAGGGTACCTTATTGCAAATGGTTGCAATGCCTTATTATTTAATAATATACTAATAGGCGGGACCCCTTGTGTGACTTATGTGACCATGACAGAGAAGCGACACTTACATTTCATGTGTTTAGTGCCTTGGTTGCGACACAAACTCTACAACTTATTTGCTTTAAAACGTTGTCAAAATAATTATTAGAGGACAAAATGGGAAAGGTGACTAAACAGGAAATGATGTTGTATATATTATCTATCGCAAAGTATGACTATGTTGCCTTTAAATGGATGAGGAATCTACACTCCAGTTTTAATTTTTATATTTGATATGGTGTATGGTTTAGTTGGGTGATCACCTTGACCCTTGCTACAAGTGTTGCATTGTAATTTTGGTTGTGATTTGGTACCACTAGAAAAGTTTTATTATATGTGAAATGAGAATAATGGAAAGGGATGGCGCATTTGAAAAATTGGAACATTGGCAAACTATGGTATAGTTGGCTTGTATTAAGTTGATTTGGATGTTAATTGTTGATAAGTTGTATAGTGGGCCTACTCGTACTGGCCATAAATGAAAACGTGAATGTAGAAGCGACATGCAGTAAATGCATGTCACTCTAACTCACCTTGAGCCTGCCACCCTAGTCATTTTGCATTTGCTCTTGTTGGTTGTTGTTTCTCCACTTTTCTCGGTCCTGGAAGAGGTATGCATGCTGGTCTTTTCTCCTTAGCAATTTTTTACACAGGTATGGACTTTTCTTGCCTTTCCATCCATGAACATTTGCTCTGCTCTTTAATTCAACAGTTGGATCTTGTTTTCTCATGGTTTGTGCATTTCCAAAGTTGTTATATGAATGAATTCAGATTGTTTATTGGTTATTTGCAAGGTTTTGGTTTCCTGTGGTGGTTGTATTTGAAACATGGCATTGAAAAACAGGCATGGTGTCTTTTGTTGTGTATAGTTGGTTGCATTTTTGTTATGGAAAAGAATATCGTTGGGAAACTCATGGGCATGCCTTGCCTCTAGTTTCTTGTTTTGGTTTCTTCCATGTTCGACAAGAGCGTATCACTGCTCCTTACCTGTGGGTTATATTTACACTCTTCCTATCATTTTAGTGGTTGGTTTTCGTGGCTATTGTGCCCGCGCCCTGGTCACTTCTCTGTGAGTATTAATGTGGATTTTTATGAAGGATTAAACCTTTTGTGCTCCTTATTTCCAAACCCTCAATTTGTTAGCCGCTTTCTTCTACCACCTTACTATCCACTATTGCGTATTGAACCCTGTGCATTGGAAATTATTGTGAAAATTTGCCTACCCAGAATTTGATAAAAACATTGTTTGTGCTCTTTTGTTTGGCCACGTGTTTGATTGATTGTAGAAGGAATGTTGAACCCACTTATTCATTTGAAGATACAGTCTGTCACAAGAAAAAAATATGGGGTCGATGGCAATGTCACAAAAGTATTGTTAAAATACAACTTGTTGTGTTTTGTCTTCAAATGTGACGAGCACCTGTATATGAATTGTGAAATTATTGAGTGAAGTTTTACGAACCAGAATGCAATAAATTGGAAGGTTTGGTTAATTCTAGTTTCTGTCAAGTTATTGTTATACATAGGGAACCTTTAGACACTTCATGGGACCCTGTGGGTTTAAACTTCACTGGTGTTGACATGATGGACCATAGCATGTCCACTTCGCGACTGTTTGTTGTATTGGTTGTGGTTAGTATGACGTTGTTCACTCCTCAACTATGTAATATATAAGGAGTGTTATTGTTGTTAATTAATTCCTGGGCAATGTAAAATTGGTTACTATACAATGAAATTTCTCGGGAAAATGAGTAGCCTTGGAAAGAAACACCAACTCTGAGTTGTTTTCTGGAAACAGAGTGTTGTTCATTTTTGAAACAGTAAAAGGTTTTGATTATTAATTAACATCAAGGATGACATTGTTTGATATATTATTAAAACAGTGTCCGTGGGAATCCCTCCCATCATACCATTTTTCGCTAAATACAACCCCTTCATGATCCCAATTTCACTTATCCATTCCATGTTCTGTGATATTTATTTTTAAGAGAAGTCTGTATGGAAATGAAGGAAAGTTGACATGGCAGAGATTGATGATTGATATTCTGGGATATGTTTTTACACAATTGATGGTTTTTATTGATTGTTTGAACAATATTCGTAAATTATTCCCCCTCCATGATATCACTTTGCGCTAAATACAAGCCCTCCATACTCCCATTGAACCTATCAATTTCATGTTCATGTGGCAATTAATAAATGACATTTTTATGGATGGATTGCATGTGTCTTGTAGTAAATTATAGAGACAACTCTTGATTTATGTAAGTAGAGTCTCATGTATGGGTTATTAAGAACTTCATGATTGACCAATTATTTCTACGGGATGAGTTTTTTCAGTAGGGGCAACAATGGCCGAAATAACAGAGGCAGAGGTAACTAGCAGCAAGGCCATACAAGGCCTCGATTTTCTATTCATTTCGATGTTGATACACAAGAGTTGAACCAGTTGTTTCAAGATGGGTTTTTTAATTTGGTTGGCCATGATATCTTGCATCCCCGACCTGACAGACCCCAATTTCAACCTCCTCAAAATTTTCATGGCATTCATGTTCCTCCACATGTGTCATTGAAGCTCGAAGTCCCCGCTAATGACGATTGGCAAGAAATTGCCTGCCAGCCTGTCTCTCACCACCGTGGTTGGCCCACTATGTCATTTCCTTTACCACCACCAGTTAATCCCAATGCTCAAGTTTCTCATGTTGTTTCTCCAGTACAGTCCTCGTACGCCAACAGAAGATTAAAAAATGATATCCCACAACCTGTACAAGACAAAGAAAAAGTAGTGGCTTCCCCCTCCAGTCCATCCACAGAGTATTCTAAGTCTATGTCTTCACACCTCCACCTAAAATATTATTTCTCCCATGTGATTAGCGCAATACAACCCCAGGGGTCTAACCAACCAAAGGCTACCCCATAAAAGTCAAGAGGAGACAACAGTGAGAAGAGAAAGTATGCCTCACAAAGCAGCAAATATGGATTCTAAATGATTTTATGATATTCAGTGATGAAGATAGTGTTTAATAATTTTCAACTTATTTTGGACAGAAAGCTTTATTTTGGATATTTTTGTGGATAAGATGGATATATTATTTTTGGATATGGTCTTAAATTTTGTTGATATTTAAATATTCGACTTAAATTATATCCATGGGAGCTACAAGGGTGTTATATGATCCAAATGATTAGTTTACATTTTATATTTGATGATTGGAAAAGAAAATGATGCGAGTCACAAGTGGTCCCACCTATTTAGTTATTATTAATTAGAACCTTATTTATATATTATTATTAATCATTTCTCCCTAAACTAATTAGTTAAGTTAATTTGACTTAACTAAAGAAAGTAGTTGAACTACCTCAACTTATTGAGAAAGAATAAAGGTTCAATGAGAAGAAGAGACATGGGAGAATAGAAGGAGAAAGAAAAGACTAAGGTTTTCTCTCTAGTTAATGAGATAGCTTCAGTTTTCATTCATTTCTGAGTTTACTTGAAAGCCTAATCCTCTTGTTGACAGCAGGGTCTTGTTGAAGGTAACAAGATTTAAAACTGAATCATACATTTCAGCATCTTGTTTTAAAGGTGTTTGATTCATCCTTGATAGTTTGTGTATTCTTGTATGTTTGTGAATTAATTTTCATGGTTGATAAAGAATATCTTGCAGAGTCAAATGGCATCATTTTGTGGCAAGTTGATTCAAATCATTAATTTCAATTTTATTTTACTGTCGGAGTTTTTTTGTATGGTGCCCATTAGAGACCTCTAAATATGACTTTGGTCCATACCCTCGTAGGGGTTTGTAAAGAGAAATATACTTTTTGTATCTCAGAATGAAATAAATTCATATTATTGATATGTCTCATACATGTGTTTTCATGACTTGGTTCCTCCTTTCTCTTTTGGTCTCCATGTTTACTTTATTGTAAAAGTTGTATACATTCTCGTAGCTTTGTTTAAGTTTTATTTTTACATTGCAACATATACAAATCATAAAACCAACCTTAATCCTTGTAATTAATACTTGTGGATTGAGTGAATTTTTGAGGCTATAAACCCCGGGTGACATTCCCAAATATATTTCCCTAGCCAGGCAAGATCTGAAAATGATTGAGTAGGGTTTTCCATACCCTTTCCTCAACAACATGCAGGTCCCAAGGTACTAAATGGTTTCTAATTATAATTCTCGAATGATGTGTTGAAGTCGACGGGAAAATACTTGTCGAAGGAGGGCCTTGATGTATCCCCCGTCATCGACACGAAACTGACACAGGAAAGTGATGTAAGATGGTAAATCGAATGAGTGTGGACTGACACAGGAAATGGAAACTGGCAATACTGCAGATGGATGGTTTGAAGTGAAACTTCCCTTGAACATGATGAGGCACGACGACTGACTTGGCAGCATTGACTCGACGAGTACCAAGAATGTAATGTGACAGAAATAAGAGCACTCTTCGACTGGATGAAAAAGTATGGCGACACATGGAATTGGTATGTCTTAGAGACAAGCAAATTACCCAACTGTAATACGAGACGTAAACAGGTGCCATGTTTAATGGAGACAATAGCTGTCATAAAGGATTCCCAAAAACTTGACCCACTTCCTTCAATCAAGATCCACCAAATTAGGATTTTTCTTTGAGAAAATATCTCAACCATCCATGAGATTCTCAACCTCTCCTTGCGATTAGGAAACTAAATGTGAGGTGGATTCTCACACTAAATTAATTTCCTTTTTATGAATATTAATAAATAATTCATGTGCACATAGTATTTTGACCTTCATATGATGTATTTCTCCTCCACATTGACTAGGGATTGTGACATATGTTATTTCATGGTGTCAAGGTGTATGCGACACTTAGAAAGGTGCATATGATACTTTTACGACACTTGTGACACTTAGGTGAAAGTGGGGATGACACTTAAGTGTGACATTTTGATGTGTAATAGTTAGGAAACCTTCACCCAATATGCATTTGTTGCTCTTTGGATGTTTGAAATCCAATTATTGACCTTGTAGGCAATTCTCGTAAATCATATAGAATATTAGGCTATTTTCCCCACACTGAAGAGCACTAGATGAAAGAATATTTCTAGGTTACTACCAAGAATAGAAGGGGGAGATCTTTATTGTGTTGTGTGGAGTAGTGGAAGAGAGTTCCTTGACTATTGATAGCTAGATAGGATGTGGGTAATTCTCTATACTAAACAAATTGGCTAAGCATGAGAGAAAATGATTTGGAGAGAGAGAGAGAGAGAGAGAGAGAGAGAGAGAGAGAAGCTCGTAGCTTATTTCCTTTGCCCCAGTGGCCTCATAAACTAGCTTGAGGGTGTTATTTGCACGAGATACCTAAAGTTGGTTGGAAAATTGTTCTGACATGGCGATTTTATTGGACTCTCTTCAATTAAAATATAAGTGTGTTAATGTTGTTTATGAATATGCAAAATTTATGATAAATTTTGTGCTATGAAAATCAATGTATCTTGTATCTTGTATCTTGCATATTGTGTATGATTATGCTTGTTATTTCCACTACATTCTAATATTTTCATCTACACATGCATTTTATTAAATTATGGTCCTTTTCAAGAGGCTTGTTTAGATGTTATTAGGGAGATATGGTCTTCGAGGATCGGAATTTGGAATCTAGTATCATGGCTACCCATCTTGCGATTAGGATTACTAGTGGGAACACTATAGTTGGTTATCAGAGCTTCTAGTCACAACATTGGGGCTATATATGTTGACTATACATGAATGATTTTACAGTTTGCATGTCAAGGTTTGACAAAATACCTCAATAAGTATAATTTGAGGAATAAAATGGTTGGTGCCTTCCATTGTCAGATTTAAAGCTCCAATGTTCAAATTGGAGTATTGTTAGAAGCATATGGGCATGTTTTGGAAGTGCAACTTATCCGCAAATTGTCGTGGATATTTCGCTGGAACAATTTGTCACAACAAATCTTACAATATTATGAAATATTTTATTTTTGTAGTTTATTACCTTAGATCATAGATTTATTATTACTAGCTTAGTGCTCAAATTTATGGAAATAGTTGAAATCTAAAACATAAGAACACGCAAATGAACACATCATCTTCACAAATGAACACAAGGTGTAACCTATTAAACCCAATATGGGAGAAAACCCATCTAGAAAGTGAGTTCTATGCTATGCTCTCTTTTTCTTAATTAAGAAATGAAAGTACAAAGAAAAGGGCACTCCATGTGGAGTTGCCTTGGACATTGTGGCTTGAATCAATGCTACATAATCTTATACCTTCTCTATTATGTTGTAATAACACACTCCAAGATTCGCTTATCAACCATGGAACAATAGCAATACTAAAAGAATGGAACCCCTTCTCTTCTTAGCGACCCAATATTTAACATATCATGCTAGTTTTCTAGGGCTAGGATTAGGGTTTTTGCATGTCTCAACCCTCAATTAGTGTAAGAGTTTTGGACCCTCCATAATTTTCTTGAAAGTCCATATGTGACTAATACAACATGTTTGAGTAATGGGGGATGGCATGGAATCCACTCGATACCATGGTGGTCAACATGACAAGTCAACTTATGGGAGCCATAACTTTGAGGTCAACATTGAGGTGATTTTTGTAATGTTGGAATGCTTTTGATGTGTAGGATAGCATCAAGGGGCTAAGAGATATGCTTACAATTTTTTGACCCCCAAAATCATCATTTGATGCCTAAAATTTTCTTTGGAAGGTTTTAGACCCCAAATCACCAAATTGGGACCTGCCCCTAAAATGGGCCCTTCAAGCCAATTCCTCCAATTTTTCCACCCATAAAGTACCAAGATAGTTTTCAAACTATATAATGATCCATTATGAATCAGTAACTAGTGTAATTCATGGGATACAAAGTTCATCTCCATAGTGAATTGGGCAAATTGTGAAGAATGATTTTAAAACAAATGCCCAATTTGCTTATTATGGAAGTTTGAATTGCTAGTAATGAGTCCAAAATTTTGTCTATAGGGTAAAATAATAAGTTGGTAGGTTGAATATGTGGAGGTATTTACTAAAAATCATGTTAGTTGAGTTAATATTGACTCAATCAGAGGCCAAGTGTTAATTTGGAAAAATTCAAGGCTGTGATTTTCCAAGTAAACAGTGGTTGAATTGGTCACTATGGTGACAAGGTGGAAAAATTCAAGGCTGTGACTTTCCAAGTAAACAAACAATGGTTTAATTGGTCACTATGGTGACAAGGTATATGAAGTGATCATGGGGTTATTGCACACATCCCTTATGTTGACATATGCATACCCCATAGATCGGATCAAAGGTACATGTGGGAGCCACATGGAAGGGACAAAATCCATGCAAGAAGCGTGGAAGAGTGGTATCAAGAAATCATTAAGTGCTATTGTGGAGCTTCAAAGAGCAGTTTTGGAAATCGACATTTGAGCTTTTCAATGGTGGAGAAAAAATGGCATTGGAAGGGTGATAAGCGATATTGTGGAGCCCCGGAGAACGATTTTGGAAATCGATATTCGAGCTCTGCAATCGTTGAAAGAGAACCATGTGTATGGGAAATTTACCATTGTGAAGGATGTGGGGCATGTTAAAGTTTGGAAACTTCAACCTTTGTAATAGATCAAGCCATTGATCTTGATCCTCTCACATGGAGAATGTGGAGACTAGAGGATAGGAGAGACCCACGATGTTATTATCCTTGGGATATGTGCCACTTGGAAGGGTTCATTGGTACCATAAAAAATGTGGCCCCACAAATTGTATGCCACAGGGACATAATGTGTAATGCATGAGAAGGGTTAAAGGTGACATGGTGGTGACATGTAGCCTCTAGGTGGACACCACTACCACGTAAGCACGTGACACATAGCATTCTTCGACAGTAGAAGAGTTTATTAAAAAAAAATTAAAATGAAGTTTGAAACCAAAATATTATTTTGGCCATAACAAGAGTATACAAAGTGAGATGGAGGTGAAATTTTAGGAGGGAGACCACATAAAAAATGCCTAAAAATATGTCATTGAGGGTAAGAAAGAAAATTCAACTCCAAAATAGCAAAAATTAGAGAATATCAGCTTTTTAAAGAGCATGATGGTACTATGTCCAAGGATCCATTTATGATGAAATTAATGATGGTACTATGTCCAAGGATCCATTTATGATGAAATTAATGATGGTGCTATGTCCAAGGATCCATTTATGATGAAATTAAGACTGTGAAGAATAGGGGCGGTAATGAGATAACTCAAATGAGCATTTGGATAGATTATGAAGAGTTTGGGGCGAAATTGGAAAAACAAGACAAAGTCCACTATCCTGGGACACTATTAGCAATTTGAAAACTGTAAATGGAGGAAAAGTGATTCGAGACAACAATTATGAAAAAAAATCCCAAATCAACATTTGATATTTTTAATAATATATATATAACTTTTCCCTAGTGAAAAATTTTCAATTTTGAACCAATTGAAAGATAATGATTTTCATTAAATTTAACACTGGAAAAAGTGCAAAAGGTGTAAAGTTGATAATTCCAAATTAATGCAGAAAATGACTAGAGTATCAAATCATCAAGTTGAAGGCTACTAAGTGTTCCCAATCTTAATTATAGTTCTCAATATATAAAAAAATCCAATTCTCATTTGATTTTATTCTATTGATAGAAGAAGTTAGTCTTCGACCTTGATTGCACTAGTAAAAGTGCATAGATTTGGACAAAAATGGCAACTTCTAGGCGTTATAACTTTTAGCTCAAAACTTAGAACTGAGAATGAGTATATTCATTGGAAATTTATTCCATAGGAGCATAGGCTTGAAGACTTATGCTATGAAGAAGTAATTTTGATTTTTCCAAAATTAGGGAAGAAAAGAATTTTTAGCCTTGATTTAACAAAAAATGTTAATATGGGTAGTATCTAACAAATGTAATTGTATGAATATTTTTGTAGATACCTATATCATAGATAGATAGAGGCTAGAATTCAAGATAATTAAATTAACAGAGGCTTGTTCTTGGGTGAGCTATGAAAACTATCATCATGGAGGATGCACATGACCTTTATGAATTTGAAGTAGTTTCCATGGGTGAAAATATATAGGCTAGAAATGCAAAGATAGAGTCTAAAGGACGTAGGAATCAAGAGACACCTATAGATATTGAAAAGACTAGAGCTTGAGGGTAGAGATTCAAATATGTAGACCAATGAAAGACTAATTAAGGCTTAAGAAGAGTAGAACCAATTATACGTAACCATGCTTCAAATTTTCGTAGACATGCATATGAAAACGCATCATGGATAGAATTCAAACAATGCTAGTAGAAGAAAGAATAATTCCAGGATTCATTCTCACAAAAGGTTCTAGAGAAAAAGAAGAACCACCATAGATGGGACATATACAACATCAGAATTATCTACTAGTGATTCATTAGCCTTTGAAGGCTCATTATGAACTTTGAGATGTTCTTGTCATAGGAATAGGAGGAAGAATCCTTTCAGAGATGACCTACATGGATAATTTTGAAAGAAAAAACCCCCAAATTTGATGGTGAAGTAAAATCTAGACAAGAAGTTGAGGCTTAGTTTCTTGGGATGAGAAAGTATTTCCAAGTCAATGATTACCCTATAAACATGAAGTCCAAAATTACCATATTTAATTTAAATGGTAGAGAGTTAATTTGGTGTAAGTATCTTAGATAAGTTATGATCCAGAATGGATCATTATATAATTTTTCATCTATCTTGGTACTTTCCGGGTGGAAAAATTGGAGGAATTGGCTTGTAGGGTCCATTTTAGAGGTAGGTCCTAGTTTAGTGATTTAGGGTCTAAAACCTTCCAGAGCCAATTTGAGGCATCGCACATCATTTTTGGAGTCAAAAATTTGTAAGCATAGTTCATATCTCCTTGATACAATTATATACATCAAAATCTTTCCAACATTGCAAAAATCACCTTAATCAGAGTTTGTATGTAGAAGTTATGTCTCTCACAAGTTGACCTACCTTATTGACCAACATGGTATGGAGTGGATGCCATGTCAACCCCCATTACTCACAGATGTGGGGATAGTCACATCTATACTTTCAAGAAGATTCTATAGGGTCTAAAACCCTAACACTAATTGAGGGTAGAGGCATGCAAAATCCCTAACCCTAACCCTAACCCTAGACATCTATCAAGCTATGTTAAATATTGGGTCATTAGGAAGAGAAGGGTTTACATTATTTTGGTGTTATTATTGTTCCATAATTGAGAAAACCATTTAGGAGTGGAATATTAGAGCATAAAGAAGGAGGTTGAAGATTCTTTAACAACCATTTAGGCCACAGTGTCCATGGAAACTCCATAGTAAATGCCCCCTTCTTGTACCTACATTTCATAACTAAGAAAAAGAAAGCAAAGCATATGGCTCACCTTCTAGTTGGGTTTTCTCCCTTATTGGGTTTCCTATGTCACATATTGTGTTCATTTGTGTGGATGGTATGTTCATTTGTTTATTATTTCACTTTGGTTTCAATTATTTCCATAAATTTGAGCTCTAGGCTAGTATAATAAATCTGAGATCTAAGGAAATGAAATACATAATAAAAGATTTCAGAATATTGTAAGATATGTTGTGATGAAATATTTTAGTGGAATATCCGTAGTAGTTTACAAATCATATTGGTATCATAGTCGTTTTCTTTGGATTTTTTGGGGAAATTGCAGGATCTGGGAATTGGCTTAAGAAGAAAGTCACAGAACCATAGCCATGGTGTATGTGTCTAGTGATAACAACCCTCTAAATGTGGCAAAAAAAAGATTTTCTAAGATGGAAGAAAAATTCATTGATATCTCTCGCAACATGGCCCTCCTCATGACGGATCTAGTGAACACTTTTATACCTTTTGGGGAGGTTGGTGTCTCTAACGCAGAAGTAGGATCAAACGAGAAATTAGGAGATAATGAAGACCCAAAAAAGAAATTGAAAATAGAGTCGGAGAAAAAGAAACCAAGTTCTAGTTTCAACATTTCTTCACAACCTATGTCTAAAATAGAAGCAAAAGTGGACCTCAAACTATACCAAGGTGAGATTGATGTTGTTAAGTTGAATCATTGGTTGCAGCCGTTACAAGTTTTTTTCAATGTCCATAACATAAAAGAAGAGAAAAATATTTAATTTGCTTGACTAAAATTAAAGGGCCATGCACTAACCTAGTGGGAAATCCACACAAAGACGTTAGACTGAAGGGTGGTCTGTTGATAACTAAGTAGAAGGTGTTTAAAACACTTATCTAGTCCTAGTTCTACCCTATCGAGTATGTAGAGGACCAGTGGATTTGTTGGCATCACTTCAAGCAAAGGCAAGGATAAAGTGTGCAAGAGTACACCACCCAGTTAAGAAAAATGATGATTATGTTGGGTATATATCCCAAGAACCTATACGTATTCCTCAAGTATATGGGGGGTCTACACAATCATTTACTGAAGCAAGTGATGCTCTTTAAACCTAGGATTGTTGATGAGGCCTATGTGGAAGCATAGTAGCTGGAGAATATAATCCATTAGAAAGGAAAACCAAGTGGTTCCAAACAGAAAGACCAATAAGATGCTTTCACTGAGGGGGAGAAGAAGTGGAAAAGAAAAGACAAGAAAATAATGACAACTACACATTAGTGTAGGGATCTAGAATGTTGGCTTGGGGTTTCAGACCTAAGGTTCGAAAGGATTTACCAACAAATACCCCATAGTCGTCGACATATTCAATATTCAAGGACTAAAGAAGGTCTCACCCAAGACGCCATGAGAATCACAGAGACAGGAGATTTGTGCAAACCATGAAGGAATAGTACATACATGAGACATCCAACTCGTAACCATGAAATCATTTTGTATTCATTCATAATGTCCACATCACATGCATACATTCAAACTAGAATCCATAACATCTAGAGACAAATATGATTCATGTTTCATTCATTACTCTCAAAGTCATTCAGATACATTTCAATAAACAAAGGGTCGTAGATCATTGAGAGTGCATTCAAAGTGAAACAGAGACCAACAATACACTTAGATATTGATCTACTTTTTCTCTCATATTCTCATAAAAACTCCTGAGCAACTAGTCAAGAAGAGCATCATAAGAATTGAACTAACCCTTTTCTAAAACCCTAACTCATCCAAACTAACATAACAATGAAAAACTATTTAACCAAAACCCAACCTGTACATATCCACATGCATTTCTTTTGTCTCTACTGGAGCATGGCAATCATAACAAACTTTCCAACTCACCCACAACATCGACCATGACCAGTCGAGTTGTTAGAAAATTTGTTACAATCATTACCGAAGATCTTACAGGATTTGGCATGCATGAAAAATTTACAAGTCCTTAGGCACAGTATAAATTTGGTTGGCGTGCACAGTAGAACACTAGTTGGCATAGTCGTTGAATCTTGGCGACATGCAGTGAAAACTAGTGGAGCGTGCACAATGTGGAATTATGGCGCGCACACGCAGTATTGCCAAAACCTTAGGGTTCCAAGAAGCCATCAACACTATTAGTTGGTTCTTCCTTGAGCCAACGACGTTACTTCGTCGTTAGCTTGGTGATGAAGTATTTAGACCACTTGAGTTAGACTGGTGGAACATCTTCGGCAATCCCTGGTTATGTAAAATATGTCCATTGTTAGTTGTTGTGGTGGGTATGTCATCCTTTGAATGTCTCACCAAGATCCGAGGCCGAACTGTGAATTATTTATTCATCGGAGATCTCGACCTTTCCAATGTTGATATCGGTCTAGATCCCCTCAGAATCCTAGCACCTCCAGTGTGTGTGCCTGTCATCTTTTTCCTGTCCCCCACGGGATATAGGAGAATAGTTGGGACCAGGGTAGTTGGCCTGATATGAGGGACAACCATGAGCGACGAATTGCCTGCTTCAAAATTGGGGTCGGTCCATTGCCTGGAAATCATCTGCTCCCACCCCTTGGGGTCTGGGATGTTGTCTACATAAACTTCAAATCAAATTCAGAGAACCATGTCACTTCCTAGGCATTGTTGTTGGCACCCTGTAAGTTGGTTCCCCTACCTAAGAGACGTTTATGGACGTGGTCTATTCGGAATATATCCAATGTTTCCATCTGGGCGTCTATTGTCGTTGGCACTATGGTGTGTCGCTTTTGATGGTTGTTGATATCCATTACTTAGGGGAATCCTTGGGTAGGCTTAATCCTTGATATCACTCGCTCCTACCATTTGCGCCTTTCCTACGGGTGATATGGTGTACTCTTTTGGTGATGGATCATGAACTCCTGAGTTATCACGTGGATGGTGTCATTCAAAAAATGCACAACCTAATCGCTCATAAACTCTTTTGGGAAACCCAACTTGGTGATCACATTTTCAAAGATGAAGTGTGAGACCGTCTCTGCAGTACAATCTTTCATCGGCGCAGCTTCTGACTAATGGGTCAAGCATTCTGTTGCAATAATAATGTATCCCTTCCCGTTTATGCTCGCAAGTGGATTGGTCAAACCCACAAAATCAATTGCCCATTTTTCAAACGGATCTAGTGTGGTGACTATAAAAAGTGGTAATTCATCTCTTCTTGAAGACTTCCATTGGAAAATGTCATATTGCTTGCAATATTCCTTAGCGTCTTCAAATACTAACGACCACCATAACCTCACACGTATCATTTTATACATAGTTTCCTTTCTCGCGTTGTGTCCCCCTGCAATATCATGCACCTTGTAGAGGACCATGTCGCGCTCATGTTCTAATATGCACCCGTGTAGGATCCCATCTGTGCTAAGCTTGTACAAGTGGCCTATGATCAACTGGTAATTGTTTGCACTATGTCTAAGTGTATCCCTCCATCACGTGACCTATTATTAAGTATGGTGTGATCTATGCCAGTTGATCCAGCACCACTTCGAACCTGAAGAGTTGTGCATTGAGGAGCTTATCATCTAAACTCCCTCCATCTTCATTTGACTCTATCCTCGAGAGATGGTTAGGCCCAACATTGTCTTTGTCGAGCTTGAATACAACTTCAAATTCAAATTCTTGGAAAAACAATAGCCATCGACATATCCTCCCCCCCCAACACTGGCTTATTGACCAAGTACTTGAACATCGAATGGTCAATAAAAAATTTGAAGGGAGTGTCGAGTAATTAATCTTGAAACTTATGCAGGGCATAAACCATTGCATGTCCTTCGCTCTCTGTGATCGTATAATTATTCATAGAATTTGATACCTTCTTGCTGGAAAAATAGACTGGGTGGTTAATGTTGTCTTCTCTGAGTAACACAAGCACTATGCCAAGTGCAATTGAGGACACATTCACATGTACGTGGAATATCTTGGTTCATCTAGTCCACGGTGTAAAGGCATGTTTACCCATTGAGTGTGAGATCCCTTTCCTCCATTAGGCCATTGAGATTTTATCGAACACCACTATGTTAGAACAACTAGTTGTGTTAGATCCATTAGACGAAGATTGGCATGTTTCCCTACAACACAAGGAGGTTGCATAAAATTTCTCCAAATCCCATTATGGTCATCATGTCCACTCTCGCTCCTTTAACCAGGGTGATCTAGTCTTGTTTTACGATCAAGCCCATGATATACTTAGTCATGGAAAATTCGAATCGTTATGGTAGGTCCCTTACGTTGTCAAGAAATTTTTGGGAAAAGACGCATTTTAACTTGTCAGTCTTTATGGTGAATTTCTCGAGCATCCTCACAATGAGTTACACTTTAAGAAGTTTTATCCTTGGGACCATCAACATGAATCGTTTTTCCTATTATATATATATATATATATATATATATATATATATTATCTTTTACTTCTTGCCCCTTTTCTTCACATATGATATTTATGGTTTTCTTTCGTTGTATTTCCATATGGATCATTAATCTCTCTATTACATGACTTAATTGATGGAGCGAGTAGCTACAATCAAAATCTAGCATTGGTATCTTGGGCTATTTATTCCGTTTTCAGTCACTCTTCCATTAAGCGGTGTTTGCATTGGTTCTGACACTAATAATCAAACAAAATATGACGTTGTGATTGGCTTACTTATCTATGCTCTCCAATTCCACATTTGTCACCTTCATGTTCATCTCAATTCCCAACTGCACACAACTTAGTTGAATTACTATTATAAGGTTCGTGATCATTGCCTCTTTAGAAAGTATCTATCGATTAGAGAATTGGTTGGACAGTTTGAATCCATTTCATTCATTCATATTCCCTAGAGTTTGAATAGCTTTGTGGATTATATTGAAAATTAAATTCTAGATCGACATTTATTACATTGAAAGAAAATTTTGCATATACATATAATGATAACTATACATATACATAGAATGATAACCATACGATCATAAACACATGTAAATAGTAAAGACAAACCATCATTGCATTTTCTTTCAGAAGAGGCGTAAATCAAATACCATAATGCAAGTGTATATCTATATATCAAAAATAAAAGTGTTTACATTAGAGTCGTTCTCTATCAAAATATGATACATGTCCAAGAAGTTGAAAGTGTTTACATTAGAGCAATGCTCTATCAAAATATGATACATGTCCATGAAGTTGAGTACAAAAATGGGGGCACTTAGATCATTTCACTAACAACCTAGTCATAACCCTCGTCATCATCAAATGAGGGATCTCAAGAAATGGGTGGTAGGGCTCATCTCCTGATGTCCCTTACCACCTGGCCAGCCATAACAATCCTCCTCATAATAGGTCGCCACTCTGGTGGCACCCCAAAGAAATAATCAAGTCAAACCTCGTCAAGGTTTCACCAACCTTGGTATGTGACTCCCTCTAGTAGTCGATCAATCCGACCTCGTAGGTCCTCCAATAAGAAACCCTTTACTGGATCTAGATCCACTCTTGATCTCTGTGTTGTTGGTCCAACGTCTCCAACCTCCACACGACCTCGACGTCATCGTTTCCCTGTTGGCCTAACTGGCGCTACATCTACACACAAGTCCACAATAAAAGTATCAGTTTTACATCAATCATCTAAATATGAGCAAGTATCAAAATATAGCTATCATATATTCTAGTATATAAACACAACAAAAAATCACACAAGTATCCCCGATGGGTAGCACAGTTGGTTGGATCCCCGCTGCCAATACTTTGGCCTTCTATCACGAGGTTGTGGTTCAACTCTCTGGGTCCACCGGGGTTGGGCACGATGTGGCCCTTCAGGTGGCTTGCCAGCGATATATGCAAATATTTGTTAAGGTGTATTGAATGCAAAAATATACTTTTTACATATCAAACTTTCACTTCTTCGAATTTTTTTCTTGGAAACAAATTGATGTTGTCATAGAATCATCTCATTATTAGTCTTGGTCGAAGGAAAGCCAGGGACTATAGCATTCCATTATGAGTTGAATGAATATTTATTCATGTTTGAATTTTAATACATTTATTATATCCATAACTTTTTAGCATGGTTTGTAATTTTTCTTATTAAATAGTTTTCAGAAAATTATTTGTTTACAATCTTATTGGTTCTAACATTTGAAGTTTTATTGCAGACTTAGCTTCTCCGAATGTAGTTTTCCATTCCCTATCCTAACTTTTTAGCATGATTTGTAATATCCAATTATTTTCATTGTTACATAACCTAAGTAACAAGTTCGAAGTGTTCTAACACAATGTAATTTTTTCATTTTCATTAACCCAAGTTCTAAGTTTTTTGTCTAAGTTTTAAGTTTTAACTTTGTCGAGTCTTTACATGATCTAATCTGACTAGTATTACAAATGATTAATATGAGGTTGAGTATTGATTCTCCTTGATAACTCTGAAGCCATTTCCTCCATAGCCATTACAACACTGCCTAGCTACCACCTTCACAAGACTGCCTTGGCAATACTCATGACCTTGGTTTCCAAATCAAATTTTATGATTACTCATCACCTCCATCCTATCCAACTCTAATGTTCAATTGGATCATCTTCACCATGCCCCCTGTAAATTTCTTGAAAAGATTCATTTCTACAACTTCGACTGAGTTAAACTTTGCAAATTACAAACTTCATACAACTTTATCATTAAGGTATCTCATTTTCATTCATATTTATTGTTTGCAAGTAGGAAATTGTCAAATTATCAAAATATTAGAAGTAGTGTATTAGCAATTCAAACATAAGAGGTAGAGCCAGTTTCAAAGGCATAAGATGTGGCTCAGGAAAATACTTGAAGATATGTAGGAGAAATTACAAGTGAATTCTACCCCTCTTCTAGTTGACAATACTTCTGCAATCAAGTTGGCCAAGAATCCCAGATTCCATGATCGAACCAAGCATATAAACACAAAGTATACCTGATTTGATATCATGTAGATTCAAATACTATTAACATAAGACATTGTTCCACAAATGAGCAAATTGTAGACATCTTCACCAAAGCACTTGGAAGACAAAATTTTGAGAAGTTCATAATGAAGCTTGGACTCACACACACCCCTTCGAATTAAGGGGGGAATGTTGGACACATAATCATTTGTGGGTGCATTACTTGTAACAATAATGTACATATTAAGCGTCCTAGGTGATAAGAAGAGTCATATGTTGGAGAAAACCAACACTTGCATCTTTGTGTATTTATTGAGCTTCATGTTAATAGAATAATAATCCTGTAGAGTTATGATTCCAACCCAATGCTTCGCCTGACAGTTCTTTTCTCATACACAGATTTAATTATTAAAACTGAAGGTTTGGATTTAACGAACATGCACTTATAAGGGTACTGTAATTTAGATGAATCGATCAAATGAGGATCGCACCTTTAGAAGGGCTCTAACCCTTTCCACGCTTTCCAAAATACCGAATGGAATCCACATCTCTTCGCTTTATTACTTTTGTGTTTTGTTTGTTCTAAGTTTATCTTGGTACAAAAGAAATCTGACACCATCGAGTAGAACTTCATCCACCAAAACTTCAAAAGGGTGTCAGACAAGAGGAAGAAAAATAAGAAGCAGAAAATTGAGGCCCAAGTAACCAAAGAGTTTATTTATGTTGTAGACAATGTTGTTGGGAAAACTGGATGGCTCGATGCCCGCAGCAGACACACAAGAGAACTATTATCTTCAATTTCAATAAGCAATACGTGCACCATTCTCAAAATTGAGATCAGCTCGTTGTTGTCCATGCCCTGTTGATAAAAGTTTGTTGTGATTTTGGCTTTGATCAATACAACGAAGATCTATATATTTTTGTTTATCATAAAATGTCATTTATATCTTACTTGGTCGTTATCTTGATCTTATGATGCTTCACTTTTTGGGACAACATATAAACTTTAAGGTGATTCATTTTTCCTTATACTGTGTGTATAATTAATTTGACATGATTTTTCTTTTCTCAGTTTGAAAGTCTATACCTTGTGTGTACGTTGTTGTGGGTTCACAATACTAGTACCATAATGCAAGTTTGATGGCCATTGGAGGGATAATGGGGGTTGGCTAGAGAAGATGCTATAAACCTTATGTTCATTATTTGATCTGTAAATGGTAGGCCTATGACCTATCCGTCTCACCAACACAGACACTTCTGTGGAAAAAAATTCTTCTTGCTATCTTCATCTTCTTCGATTGGATATAATCCCTAGAATATGTCGGTAAATATCCTGTCAACCAAAAGACAGACCAGTCAACCTCCCAATAGTTGGGTCAAAAAAAATGACAAACAAGTTGATTGGGAGAAGGGAAAGTCTACTATTTGCAAGTCGGATAGACCAAATAATAAACTTGTCAACCACCCACTAGTCGAGTCGACCCAATGGATGACCGATCAAATGCTTTGATGGTCGAGTCGACCAAATGAAAGTACGATTGACTACTCCAGTGGTCAGGTTGAACAAATGAAATCACATTCCAATGAGTCGACCAACAGTTAAAAAAAATAGCTAGAGGGCAGATTCGATTTTCAACAACAAAGGAAAAATGTTTGCAAGTCGATTTGGGTAACCCACAACAAATAAAAACGTATAGGGGCAATTTTTGGTCACCCACAGCTAATAAAAATAATGCAAGGACAAATTTAGATGCTCAACAGTGAACAAAAACGCCCAGGTAATAGTGAATTCGCCCAAGTATAAATTTTCCTAGACAGTAAATGAAACGCACATGTGTTCGTAAATTCTCCCAATTAATTTTAAATTTGCCTTGACGGTAGAAGAATGCTTTGGATGAGTACTACAAGCTAAAAAAGACACTTCAATAGAGTATGCATAGATTGTCGTAACTCAAAACCAAATTCCCAAAGCATAGATTGCAGTAACTCGTAGATTCAACATTTAAATGGGACTTTTATTATGTTGAGAAGAAAATTACAATGGGGTGAGCTATACACAGACTTTGTGTATTGTTACTCACTGACAATAAAAAATTGCAGAGGCCAAGGCTCAAAGACACCCTTTCTTAGAGTGAACAGACACATTAACTCCTTCGTCCACTCAACTTCGAGTTGGCTACCCTCTCGAGCTCTAATTTCTACTATTGTCCTTCCCTATTTCTCCTTGCATCTCCTTTCGTTCCCCTCTTTGCTTCAACGTTCATTCTTTTAATGTGCTACCTTTGGAAGGCCAACCGTCACATGGTTCATTTCCACTTCCAATTTTACCTAAAAGAGAAACGTAAATAAATAATAATAATTACAATTTTACAAAGTATGTTGGGTGAGGATCCAATTCGGATCACTATTATCCTTTATTATCCCCTCATACAATGAAATCAATTATGTTTTCTTATTTCTTCTTTAACTAGTATACACTACAAGAAGGTTACTCCTATTGTCGAAACATCATGATACGGGTTACCTACAATAATGTACATGAACCTAGAATTATGACAACGAATGCTCCTTCGACTAATGTTGCAAATGAACCTGAAATGGTTACGACCAGCATGAATAAATACCTACCCCCGCTTCTGGTTCAATCGCTTTTGGTGGATATGTGATATCATTTATAGGTCCTTTCATTGATTCTTGCAAGGTAATGAATTTGCCTCTGATGATGAGTTTGAGTAAGCAAGGTAAATGTTGGGATTTGTTTGTGTAGGTGGTGTGCCCCGTCAAACATAACCTATAAGAAGGAGCTATATGTATTAATGATAACCTAGCTAACATTGGATTCCCTGGTTTCTTACTCATATAATTGTATTGGGTTGGGTTTATCCATTGGGTTGGTTGAAAGGGAGTTGCTAGAAAATCCTACAAGGAGAAATTATTGCATAAAAACAGGCGGGTTCGTAAGGTTGTATTACGAAGACCATATGCTTTGATATGTCTACATATTTATTTTGTACCAACGATTCTCCAATCATGTCAAAGACCTCAACGAAACCAAGTGGTATTGGATCACTTACAATTTGATACCTCATCGAAACTATTGGCTTAGGTTGGTACATCGAAGGGAGTCATGCAAAATAGATAGCAGTATTTTATTACTGTCTATCCAAATTAGCACAATCACTTGATTGGGCATGCCAAACTGGCATGGTAAATCCTAGACACTAAGCCTTTTCAACAGGGACATTGCCACTGCAGTGACACTTGTTATGCATGGAAATGTATCAATTAGGTTATTAATACAAATGCAGGAAATTTTATTTGTGATGCTTGTTACCACCAAACATAGAAAAACTCCATAGGATTACATGAGTTGAGTATTAATGTTTACATATAGGAAAGAGTTGTTGCTATTATTTTATTTAGAGTGTTCAGAGTGTTGATAATGGATCTTGATTACTATTGTTATAGAAAATTAAATTAAATTATTGTTAAAAAAATAGCAATGTTAAGTTCTCTAAGAAATATAAATGTCAATAGTTGAAAATTTATAAGATGGATTCATGGTGATTGTTTGAAGTGTGCATAGCTTAAGACATAATGAAAGATCATTGGGTCTACTTTACTCCAAGGACGTCACCTCTTAAAGAGGGTAGGAATTGTATTACAAAGAACTTTATCAACTTGAAACAAATAGTGCTATCATGAATTATCAAAATATATACACACACACACACATATAAGAGGTTAACAAGGATGAAGAATTGAGATTCCATTTTGGTCTAGATTTATTCTATGTGCACTAATGGCTATTTTTATATTCACTAGGGGTTAACTAGTGTGAGCAAGTTGTTATTTTCTAAAAATAATTAAATGCACCAAAATAATGTAATTATTTTAATTATTGCATTTACGCATTGCATAACATACACACACTACCAACGACATGGAACACAACATCTCAAGGATATCCTTTCATACTAATTTGAGTGCAAGGCTCACACACCTCTAGTGGCATCCCATAGAATTGATATATTTAAGGACCTGGTAAGTTGTTGAGGGATGAGGAGACTGGAGTTTGATTGGAATTATAAGATGTCAAGAAAAGCTTTCCAATACTTGCACCACCTATCCTTCGGGCATAATTCAATGAGATACCAAATACATCAAGGAAATCCTCACATCCACTCTAGGTGCAATACACATGACTTAGTATAGGTCTAAGTCAACACAAGAAAGTACAAAAATCCCTAGGTGAAGTGTATTAGAACTAGCAACACATGAGGAACAAAACTTTGGCTCGTATCTCCCCAAACCTATGTAGGTTGCATCTTATTCTTCTTCTCACTCTTCTTTTTCTTCTTCATAGTAGTGATAGGAAGTGATAAAATTATGCATATATATGGTTGATTATAAAAATGAACTCTAAAACATATACCGTGAGGCTTAATATCATGAATATGAAATCCAAAACTCATACAATGGGCTTAATAATTTCAAAACATATATGATAGTAAGTGTATGATATAAGCACCTATAAAACATATGTTGTATGCACATGGAAGATATGCATGACTCTCCTCAATGCATATTTATGCTAGACCAACAATGAAGTTAAGAACAAACTCTTATTCACAATATAAGCTCAAAAGGTAATGACAAGAAGTCCCATACATTAAAACTTATGAGGACACAGAAGCAAGGGTAAGACATGAGTTGGAGAGGCATCATCTCTCTATAATAATAAACAACTTTTAACTAGTCTAAGTGGAATGGTGATAACCTTTGATACACTCCTTGTAGAATGATAATGCACATAATTAGTATAACATGGTAATGAAATTCCGTTATCAACATGGACTGATGTGTGCATGATAAGACTCAAAAGTTGTCTTATATGTTTCCCTTGGGCCAAATATTATAGACTTAGGATCTTATCTATGGACTCTAAGATGAGGCACGTGATTTATGAATTGCTATAATTTCACTCAAATACTTTAATGTGACATGTATAACTTGAAGAAGTGAAGAGGACATTGGTTAATCATTCAAAGGTGTGAACATTAAGTCATTTGTAATCTAGACATAATCATAGATGTGGAGAGCATGCCTTACAGACATAATCATGATGATAATGAAGGAATAATTGGAATAATCATGGGAGAATTTATTATAAAGATATGTAGTCCTTAAAAAAGAATATTTGAGAACCAACCTACCTAGATTATATTGAGTATTTCCTCCCTAGGTGTAGTACAGGTTTGCAAGACATTCCCTTTTCTTCCTCCCATAGTACAAGGATCAACGCTCATTCCTTTCATGTTATTATATAGTATAGATATGAAAAAAAATGTGAATTAGCAGGTCACCAAACTAAACCCATGTCAATATTGATTCCATAGCTAATGAATATACAAGCCATGCTACCTATCCTAGCCGAATAATTATGATGGTATAATCATGGAATAGTCTTGATGAAATAATCAAGGTCAAGTAGAACGTATTCTATGTCATAAAAATAATGAATTTATAAGACCATACAAATATAACTTAACACACTTGAGGCACCACTAGAATAGGAAACCCTCTGCCAAAGTGTTTGGAACAATAGAAATGTCCTCAAACAGGGAACATGGTGTGAATCACCATGAGACTTGAACAATACTAAATGGAAGCAAATGCCTTATATTGCCTACGTTGAGTTAAATTATTCGAGTTGGAGATGTAGGTCATTAGAATAATTTTTTGGAAGTTATGGTGACATTAGATTCAAATTATTATTAACCTAGGAGGGCCTATGGGATGGTAATTGAAGTCGCAAGTCGAGAATTGTGAAAATTCTATGAAGAAAAAAGGAAGATCTCCTTAAAATAGAGGTTGTATGCATTTATCCATTAAGAACAAACTAATAACTGAGCAGGGTGCTTCAATATGAATGACAACAATATGGAGTGGTTAGTTTAACTTCTCTTGTGTTTTCGTCGCATTGATGTGCTCAAGGAATTATGAAGATTGTAGAAAACCCTCTAGGATAAATTTATGCAACTATAAAGATGGGGTGTCTATCTCTAGATTAAGAGTCAAAAATTGCTACAATCAAGTGGCAAGCCTCTTACTTAGAAAGTTTGTTATGTGGACTAAGTAGTATGAATTGTTGGAGATATTACACACTTTTACACACTCACTTTTCCTAAATTTTTGTTGAGAATATAATCCTGAGAATATTCCCCTACAAAATAGGGTGCTCCTAAAACTTAGGGCACTTTCTATAAAATATGGCTCATTGTAACTTCAATTAGGAGTTCAGTTTAGCCACAGTTGATCTCAGTTGACTAGTGGATGACCACGCATGCATCTATTTCCTAGATTTTAGGGCATGAGGGCGCAATTCCTTTGTATGAATGCATTATTCTTGGTATCCACACTTGTCACTTAGTTAAATTGTTTCCTCTTAAACAGTTAATTGAGACTAGCTAGCAATTGGATCCTGTTAAAGTGAGTTAGTGTCTAGATCTCCTTTAGATCACTCCTATGGTGCATGTCGCATGTACTCCATGAGATTGGTGCATGTACTCCCTAATATTAGCGCATTGCTTCTATTGGATTACTTGTATGCGTGTGTATCACGCATTCATAATGTTCAGTTAATACAATTCATTCTTTCTCTCAATCTTGTCTCTCTTTCTCTTCTCTCTCATAAGTTTTCTGTGGTTATTCTACTAGCTAGATTATCTATGAAAAGTTTCCACAAAAATTCACATGGTATCAAAGCTTTATAAAGCACATAAGCATTTTATTTGCAAGTTCAAGAGGAAGATGCAAACAGAAATAATAGAATTATTGTCGTCAAAACTTCTTACGCTGCACATTCTATAAGATTCTCTAGATATATTGTGTTTCTTACTCGCTTTTGATTGTGTGAATTTGTCTTGGCAACTTCATTAGATTGCATATCGCAGCTCCAAGATCAATGTGCCACAGATTCACCAGCCATATCTCGGAATTCACGATCTGGGTAGATCTAATTTCTTGTACAAAGATACATTGCATAGGGATGCTCACGCTCACCAAAAATCTCCAATACCCACATCGTATTTTAGGAGATACAATTGTTTTATCAGATCTATAACTACCATGGATCCATCAACGGTATCTCAGAATCCACGATGTGGGTAGATCTGATTTTTTATAGAGAGACATCCTACATAGGGATGATCAAGCTCACCAAAAATCTCCAATATCCACATCACAATTTAAGAGATATAGTTATTTTATTAGGTCTCTAGTTGCATGCAACGGATCAACAAAACCTCAAATCACAACTTCGACAAGCATATCTCACTTGGTATCATTCATTGGGGGAGAATCATTGTAATGGAGGGAAAAGATGTAATTATATCCACCTTTCAAAGTCTGAATCTAAAACTCTTCAAAACATTAGTTCCTAATTTCTCAGGGATTCTGAACTCATAGGGGGTCTAAGGGAGAAGCATCAAGCTCAAGGTGATACTTGGACCACCCACTTTAATGAGATGGAGGAGAAATTCACTCTTCTCAATGAGCATTTTTTGGCTGATTTAAAAGAGAAGGAAGATATTATTGCTCGTTTGCGGAAAGATCTGCAACAATCTCTTGCTTATAATGTCGCTTTTGTATTGTTGACCACTAATGAGATTCCTTCACCAAATTTTGAGTTGAAAACTTGTGCTATTGGGTTAAAATTGATGCATCATATGGGCTACACTGGTGGCGGCATTGGTAAGAATGGATAAGGGATTGCACATCTCATTAAGCCTGTGATGAGACCAGCAAAAGCTAGACTTGGTTTTGTTGGGACTTCATTGCCATTAGAAAGTTGTCTCGATATTTTTTTTGTTCAAACTCAATTTGTTCCATCACAAGAGTCCATCACATCAGATGACTCTTCTACTATTGAGTTGCAACAACCATCATTTACACCTCTTATTGATACAACTTTGGAGCTTTCACAGTCAGATTTGGCACCAACTTCAGCATTAGAGTTGCTAGTATCAGACTCTTCATCACCAACATCAAAGTTTTTGGCAACAACAAACTCTTCAGCATCAACCTCAAGTTCTACATCCTTTACATGTCGACATCCTCGACATCATTTTCGGAGACAACATTGTCTTCCTATCAAGTATCCACAATCTTTTGTCAGTTTCTCTTCTTTCAACTCATTGACGAAGAGGAATATATGACAACATCTTGGAAAGGTACCAACTTTGAGGATTGTTTGTGGTTGGCTTGATGGTTGGTCATGGAAGCATTTGAGCAAATGTTTGCGGACATCCTACAAATGTGTTTCATTCATGATACATGGGAACCATTCTCATTTCTCTTGACTTGATTGATTATGCCACCTTTACAGTTCCATTCACCACTATTTTGATGACTTTTATGTTGTTTGATTATATGTTTAGGAAGCACTCTGACTAGCCCGACCATCTTGGTGTAGGCTAGTGCCTTGATGTTTGGAGAGATCTGATTGTTGTCAACTAGTATTAGCTACAACATTTCAGCTTCAGCACACTCAATCAAGCAAATTATGATCTATCATTATCAAATCATGCTTCATTGGCTTGTCATCTTTTGCATTATCAAATCATGCTTCATTGGTTTGTCATCTTTTATTGGTTTTGGAGACTGTCTACCTACCACATGGTGGATCTCACTTTTATCCTACTTCTTTGAGGGGGGTTCCTGAGGTTTTCTTTTCCTCCTCTTTCCCCATTTTTCATTAGATGCATTGTAAAATTGGTACCTAACATGCCCTTTTAGTTGGGACCCATTCATCATTACACCCTAGTAGTGTTCAGGGGGGATGTTGGAGATATTACACACTTTTACACGCTGAATTTTCCTAAGTTTTAGCTAATAATATTCCCCTACAAAATAGGGCGCTTTCTATAAATATGGGGCATTGTCACTTTAGTTAGGACTTCAGTTCAACCATAGTTGATATCAATTGACTAGTGGATGACCACTTATGCATTTATTTCCTAGATTTAAGGGCATGGGGGTGCACTTTGCATGAATGTGTTATTCTTGGTATCCACACTTGTCACCCAGTTAAATTGTTTCCTCTTAAACAATTAATTGAGACTAGCTAGTAGTTGACTTCCATTACAAAGACTTAGTGTCCATATCTCCTTTATATCACTCCTATGGTGAATAGCGCATGTGCTCCATGAGATTGGCGCATGCAATCCCTAATATTGGTGCATTGCTTCTCTTGGACTACTTATATGCGTCTATATTACTCATTCATAATGTTCAGTTAATACAATTCATTATTTCTCTCAAGCTTGTCTATCTTTCTCTTCTCTCTCTCTCGCAAGCTTTGTGTGGTTATTCTGCTAGCTAGGTTCTCTATGACAAGTTTCTATGAAACTTCACATGAATAAGAGTAAGGGATATAGGTAGAGATGATGGTAATGATCGATATAATTCAACGACTAAGGCCTTGTTATCCCCTAGCCTAGGGATAACTAAGGAGATTATGTCTTGAGGCCCACGGGTCCTAGACATGGAGTACCGAGAGCCATATTGACTTGAGCCTAGCCCTGGAGGGCCCATATTTCTTCATTAACGCCTCCACCTTGTCAGTAGCAATAGCATCCATCCCATCGACCTAGTCCTTCAGCAACAATGGGTCTTGCTCCATGAGGTAATGAGTTCGGGTATCATGGTATGTGTCACTCTGATTCTCAAAAAAATTGAATATGTGCATTTAATTCTTTTTACTATTGATGCTTGGACCTTATGCCTTTCCACTTGTCCACACTTGGGGGGAATGATAGGATGCCCTAGCAATTTGGTTCCCATAGGGTTTGAGTTTCCACTGGGTGGGTTCATGAAAGGTCATCGTCCATTCCCACCATACTTATCACTTTTCATCTTTTTCCCTCTCATCCATCCCATACATTGGTTCAGGCATTGGGTTTTCCAAGCTAGCAAAGGGTTATACCTTAACTTGTGGGAAGAAGGGGCTAAAGGCCCAGAGGGTAAAAGTAGCTGGAAAGGGATAAAATCCAAACGAACAAAACCTTCAGATGCTTCACCCAGGGATCCTCGAGAAAGCAATAAAGGGCTTCTCAGCAAGAAAAGAGGGACCCATAAAATAATAAAATCAAGACCTAGTTGGAGGATAGGGGGTCTCATCACGAGCCAAACTATTAGGTCCATGGGCATGTAGAGGCATGACACTACCATTTAGTTGGTCACCACGCCAGGGTAGTGTCTCTTGGTGGCATAGCCAATATAAAGGGGGCCTCATCACAAGCCAACCTTCTCATCCTTTGAAATGCTTGTGGGCAACATTGTCAACACTGGTCACCACGCCAGGGCAATGTCCCCTAACTAGTCTCTTGAAAGAAAAAGCAATAAGATAAAAAGATAAAAGGCATTGAATGGGATTGGAAACATTTGCATCCATGACAAGGTGTATATCACCTTCTTCAAAGGAAACCACAGGTAAGACATACATTCCCCTGTCATCATTGTACCCATTGCTCAAACATCCCTCGCCACCTCATCCACTTAAATGGCCTGCATTTGTCTTCACCTAGAAACATCCCACGTCCAATGAGAATTATCCCAACATGACCTCCTGACGTCCTCTCCAAACCTGGCTTGTAGAATAGCATAACATCTTTGAGCACTTGTCTAGGAAAGGGGGGTTTTATGAACATGTTTAGATAACTTGATTATTAGATGTGATTGGCATTGCTATGATCCTTGTGATTTATGAGCCCATGGAGGGCATACTTGTTGTTGTTGCAAGGCCACACCCGACAGACAAGTACACATGGGGAGATGATTAGTTCAGACCTCCATAGGGCTAAAGGCCCACCAGATGGATGTTGAGACCCCAGCCAAGGGCAGAGACAGGTCAGAGGCTTGCATCATAGAGAGAGGGCATTCCACCAGAGATAGCCTTGTAGGCCTAGACCCATGGAGGTCTTTCCCTCCTACTATGATGTTGGCCTTGAAAGGCCCATGATATCACCTATATGACCCTTGATGTCACCAACGTTTGATGGACACTTTGGAGGCAGTTATGTGCCAAGTGGCATGTGTAGCTTGATCGAGAGGCCTTGGGAGGCCTAACGTTTTGCTCCTGGAGGCCAACGTTTCACTAGAGAGGCCTAATGTCACCCTAAAGGGGAATGACGTCAACTATTATGCTTGATTTAGGGTTTAAATTGTCATTTTTATGTAAAAACTGGATATTACATGTAAACTGGCCATGTCGGCCTTTTTGACCTAATTCGGGTCATTGTAACTGTATAAATAAGGGATTTTCCCTTGTATTATTTCATCATCTTTCACTCACACTTAAGTGAGGTCTGAAATTTACGCCCTAATTAGGGTTTCTTGGCTGAAATTTAGTGCGCACTTCATGAAGGAGGCTACTTTTGGTGTAATTTAGCATTTTTCTTGGTGGAAGTCTTCAACTAGGCCTATTGCTAGATTATTCTTGCTGAATGTAAGTAATTTTTCTGAAATTATTCTTCATTGAATGGTTATGGTTGTATTTATCTTGCATTTATTCTAAGATTGTGAAATTGCTAGCTTAAAACCCTGGGAGGCTAAAGCACATGTTGTTGTTCTTTCCTTAATAACTTTCACCTACTAGATTATGCTAGAAAACCGATTTTCTTGAAGCTTTCTTGCTAAGGGCCTTGCCATTGCAGCACCCTAGCATATTTTGCTTCATCTAGCCATTATCTACTTCATCTTTGAGCTGAGAAGGAGGAAAATCGCTAGGACCTAGGGTTACCTACTTCATAGAGGTCATTTCCCCCCTAAGGTTTAGTGATTGAAGCCTTGGGCTACCAACACTTCAATCATTAACCTTCTTGTCTCTAGCTCTCTTATTATCATTTTATTCCTTCAAGATTGTCATTGCTAAAATAGACTACATTTACCCCAAAAGCACTTATATAAGCCTTACAATTGAGTAATTGATGAAATCTACCCTCAAAACTATTACCTTAAGCTCTCTACTAACTATTACTAACCCTAGAATAGACTAATATACTAACCTACTTGATGTTGTTACAAAATTAAGCTACAACCATCTATTGCAGCATTAAAAGAACCTAAAATCAATTGTAAAGTTGATTTATACACTGCCTAATTTGCTTCTGACAAATGCTAGTACTTTTGTATTAATGAGTGATTATTTTGGGTCATTTTGAAGCTCTTTCAAGGAATTTATTGTGAAGCAATCATCTCATAAACATTGCTATTATAAAATTATATTTTCTTTATCATACATCAACTATTGCTTTTATTGATAAAGTCCATGGTTTTATGAAGTACTAACAGCAAGTTGTGCTTGCAAAAGATATATTTTCTTGTTGCTTTGTTCTGGGCAGGTACATCTGAATACTTCATTACTTCATTGGTTAAAACCCTGGGAATTTCTGATCAGTGTGACTTGTGAAAGGGGATACTTTTATAGATACTTCAACCTTTGCCTTCTCAAACCCCCGGGTCACCGGGGACGTCTCCCTTGGGCCTTCAACCCTAAATAGAAAGAGGTATCATGTTGAAGCGACAGTGATAGGATAACCTCATGTTATGCCAATTTCCCTTCCTTTAACCTTTTCCCTTGGAATAAGTACAAATTGAGTGATAACAAGACTGATTAGGCAATGATAGTTGCAATGTGATTGATAGCATGAATTAAAAGGTTGCAAGAATGCGACCAGTGGAGAATATGGAGGTGCCAAGTAATATGACACGAGGCATTACCTACATCGCCATGAAGGAAGGCAATCAACACAACACATCAAGATTTATATGATAACAAGAGGTTGAATGGGCATAAATAGTAAGTTGTAATATCAAGAACATTATCCTACTTGAACTCGGCTAGGTATGTGAAAAATTATTATGGATTCAAGTAAGTGACCCAATTGTTTACTATGTAATAAATGGGAAGCAAAATGACCATGTCAATTTGATGGGCATGACATCTGCAAGTTAGAAGTATCTTGGTATAGATACTTGTTATTAAGGGCAATAAGGTCAAATTATGGGTTATGGAATAAAATTGAGGAATCCTAGTGGTGAAATTATAATTGTTGTAGGAAATAAATCACCAAGATTGAATCATTCATGGGTATAAGTGGATAAATCACGATAGAAAACTTAAATGATGATGACCTAATGTCCAAACCATTTACGTACTATTGGGTGTAGTAGTCCTTGGAATGAGTTAAGCCAGGGATATGAGGTGACACTTGAACCTTGGAGAATGATCAAAAGATATAGAGTGTTACAAGCCAAAGCAACAGGATGGTGAGTTAATGATAGATACACTTATTAATAACATGATAGACATGGAAATTTGATTTTGATTTCAATGATTTAAGGCACACTATTAATGTCATTAATAGCTTACTGTTTAAGTTCATTGTTCAAATAAGAATATATACCTAGATTGCAATGGCCCTAGATGATTGGGCTTACCTAAATTTTTTAACATTGAACTTGGATGGGAAGAGATTTATGAAAAGATCTAGCAGCTAATTGATGTACTGATTATACATACCCCATTAAATATCCCGCTTCTTTTATGGTAAGATGAAGAATTATAGTTGTAAGATGGTAGGTAGTTGGACAATATCATTTGGCATTGTAACAAACCTAGAATATAAATCATATGTTTTTAAGTCAAGTAACTGAAAGGAAATTCTCAATTATCAAGATACTTCCATTATGGCCTTTTTTAGAGTCATTGTGGACTAACAAGCATAACAAGAGAAAATCTATGTACTAGATGGAGATTTTGATGGTCCTCCAATGGCATTAGACGTGATATCTAGTACTTGTTTCTTATATATTCATGCATACTAGTGATTTTTCTTTTGTCGATTAATCATAATAAGAGTGTTTAGGTGGTTTATTATGTTTATGTATATGATATGCATTGAGTTGATTAATAATGATCAGAGTGCTCATGATGCTTTATATGTTTTTCATATTTTGCGTTAAGATAATTATCATGATAGGAATATTCATGATGTTATGCAATCTTATGAAGACATGCGGTATTTAGCATGTGGTTCCATTCTACTTGTGTTAATGTGATGTTTCTTATAATGGCATGTGATAATTACTTGAGGTTCATTTGATCTTGATATAATGATGTGATGCTTATGATGGCATGCAATTATGCCATCGTGATGTGATGCGATAATTACTTGAGGTACGTTTGATGTTGATATAATGATGTGATGGCATGCAATTCTTTTGATGATGATATTTCATGGTGTGATGGCATGTGGATCTTTTGATGATGATATTTCATGATGTGATGTTCTTTTAATGCCATATGGTAGCATACAATGATTTACTATTCATGGGGTTGTGGTGACAATGATGTTATGATGATGTCATGTTCTCATGATGGCATGTGACAATTCACACGTGATTCTTTTATGTGCATAATGAGATGATGATGTTATGATCATAACTAATGCCTTGGTTGCATGATGTGAGGTGGAGCTTGACAATAAAACCACCCATGGGCCTAGAGGGTCGATTCATTCAATGATCTCAAGGGAGCCCATACCCACTAAAGAGAATCTCTAACACCTTATGGGTTGGGGGAAAACTAAATCAATGAACATATGCCAACAATTATTTTACCTTACTTGATTTTGAAAGTCCAAGAAGATGGTTGGAGTTGTACTCGTTGGTGGATTTGTGATGTTGGAATTTCAATGCCTAGGGTTTATTTCCTAGCTGGAGTTCTGGAGGGGGTTTAGGTCAACATTTGGATATGCCTAGGGTATGCAGGTTAATGTACCAAACTAGATGCCCACTATAATCCAAATGAGGCTTTAGGGCCATAGAGCCCAATGCTAAAAGTTCGGAAGATGGTTAGAGTTCTACTTGCATTCCCACAAAGTTGTGATGACAACTTTCGATCCCTGTTGTAGTCGCACCATAATGTGTTAAGAACCAAACATCAATATAGCATAGAAAAACCTCAGGAAAAGTACTCGACGCCTTGAAAAAGAGATAATTTCAGATAATAAGCCTCTTCGAGGGGGCAACCTCCTTTTACCCCACTTAAATGTTCAAGTACAA
>SNQJ01S0001806.1:159572-170576 GCA_010110895.2 Picea sitchensis
GATCACATAAATCTACTTTATGCACTAAGCCATTCACTTTACATCACACACCCCTTTTTCATATGCATCTCCTACCCTTCTATTTATACATACAAAAGGACTAAATAAGGGTCGATACCCCTTTCCCATTACAATATTCCCAAAAAGCCCAAAAAAGGGGCGGAGATCCCGTGATCTCCTCTTCGTCATGCGTTCCTTCTCTGACTGGATGTCGGAGTACCAAAAATGGTCAGAAATATGACCAAGTATTCCTCAAAACATGGTCAAGGGACAACAAGCCCCCAACACTCACCTGTGACTCGTCCCAAGTCACTCAGGTCTGACCAGTTCCGCTTCAAACGTCTCGAGCTTGGCTCAAGCTGCTTCGACCTGCTGCTTTACGATTTCCTCCTGCTCGACAAACTCTTGGATGAGTGCGTTATTGACTGGTCCTTCTAGGCGCTGCTCTGTTGTAATCACAACCTATTGTAGCTTTGTCCCTTGGTTCTAAATCTCTAAAAATAGTTGACATGCCTTATCCTGCAAAGGTTGAAGTTGTTGTGTCACTTCCATGACCTTTCTCTGGATCATGTGGATCTGTTGATGTGCGACATGTTGCTCGTGGGATCACTTCATTTTCTATATAGTTGATAGGGCCTTCAACTGCATTTGAAGTCTATCTGCATGTTGCTTCTCCTCCTGGAGTTGCGATTCCAGTTTATGTAATTCTGGGTACTCGATCAGGTTCTCATGTATCTGCGCACTTCTGGTACTTAGTTGTTTGCATTATTCAGTGAGTTCTTTAATCCTTTCTACTGTACCCCGGNGGCAGTTATTTCTCGTTGGTCGCGCTCTTCTTGCAGGGTACTTGGGATGATCTGAAGCTCTAAGTCCACGACTCTTTGCTGCAGTTGTTGAATAACTTCAGCAAGCTTCATCACTTGACGGTCTAAGGGTTCTTCAGCCTTTTCTTCTAAGCCGGTCACAGAGAGAAATGCTATGTTGACAACTTATGCGATTATGATCTGCTTCGCAAGAAGTTGCTCCTTCTCCTTTTGGATTTTTTCTCTATCTCTATCAAATTTCTATTGGATGGCCTCCTTCTCTTGTCGTGCAGCTCGACACTGCTCTATGATTTCCTCCTGTGCTTTCTTTAGGGCATGGGTGGCCTGCATTGTTACTTCTTCTGCTTTCCGAAGGCGTACTTGACTATGTCGGCAATCCTGTGGAGTTGAACTGATTCATCTCTTGCTTCTATTGTTCCTTCTGGCATGGGCACAGTGGAGACTGCGTGGTTAGACTGAAGTGCTCGTTGTACTCCTTGGAGCTCGACTTCAATTCTGTCATACATCGTCTGTTGCTTGGCCTCCTGCTTTTCTGTAATTTCTTTTATGGCTTCATTCAAAGTTGTGAGGAGAAAGCTGAAGTCATTGGGGTTGAGCGTGGTCTTCATCTTGGTCACGGTCGCTTTTGCTTTCTTCTTAGAGGAAGACTTTGAAGGTGACCCTTTTCTCTTCTTTGGAACTTTGACTTATTCTTCTGGTTGTTGTTCGACTTCCTCTAGGTCGTCGTTGTTATCTTCTTGATCGGGTGTGATGGAAGTTGTCTTTAAAGAGTAGCTATCTACATCTTGAACCTCTTCAGGCTTCTTTGTTTCCTTTGTCTTCTTTGTCTTCTTCATCTTATTGGGCCCAGGTGTGTCATGCGCAGCTTCTGGGCTGTCAATATCTGAAACGTCCGCTGGATCTACTGGAACAAGGAGTTTCGTCGACCATTCCTTGGTGATTTCTTCTAGGTCTTCTTCGGTCAGCTTATAATAGGACTGAAGTTGTTCTTGGTGTTCATCAGCGCGTGGAGTTAGGTATATAAAGTGGCGGTCCACGTTGAACTTTATCAAAGGCTGGAACCTTTGTAAAGTGTTCGGGGTTATGCGAGGTTCACCCCCTATGGCTGCTTTCAGTTGGTTATAGCATCTGTGAAAAATGGCATTTGATTTCCACTGCTTGTTCATGTCCATCGAGTACCATACGGTACTAAACTTCGTAGCTAATGGTTTGAATGGGTCGAGGTCAGGGAAGGTTGCGGCTTCCGGTAGCTCCCATGCAACAAAGGCGATCAATATTAGCAGCCAGCTAAAGTGGAATTCATGCCCCTGGTCCTGGGCTTCTCTACATTCAATTTCTAGTTGATTGACCAAATATTTTGCCCAATTCATTTGTAGTTCCTCCGCACACTTCCCTGCGATGTCAACTACAAATCCGGATACTTGTGTAGGTCTATTCTTACGTACCAGCTTCCTTGCTATCAGTTGACATGCGAGGCACACTGCACCACTCTTGATAGAGGCCACCTTGTAACCTCGCACGACTTTTTCAACATTTCCATAAGCCTCTTTAATCTTTTGTGAAAGAGCGCGGTCTGCGGTCTTTCCAGGGTAGTACTCATGGGGATCAGGGCCCTGCATGCTAAGCCCGATAATCCTGTTGATCAGCGTCGGATCAACAGTTATGCGACGGTTTAACCACAGGTATCCTCCGTGGTAACTTGCTAGCAACAATTTCACACAAGCAGTCACCTCCTGATGTCTGCCAAAGTGCGGTATTTTCATAACATTGAGCAGAGTAGACTGCGCAAGGTTCATCGTCCATTGTTGAGGGACGATCTTCGAGTTCTGGCCCTTAGTCCTTGTTAACTACTTAGATAGTGCGAGCATGTTGTAGGCTTTACGGTCTCCCAAGTTGAAGTCGCAAAACTTCAACGATGTAACCTTGTCTTGATCTGCGCGGTAGGTGTGAACTCCTTTCGATAGATATGCAAGGACTAGGGTGTATTCAAAGTCTCTAGGGACACTGTCCCTATTAATCTCACCACTTAGAGGGGGAATGTAAGCTAGTAGGATGGTTGGCACTAACTTCGCGTTGGCTGCATTGTCCCTATGCTTAGTTCTCAACTCTGCGTCGACTCGAGATGTTCGAGCTCGAGCAATCGATGGGGAGGCTGCCACACCTCTCCTCGACGAGGCTTGGACTCCAGTGGACATCCCTCTTTCTGACATGACTCTTTCTTTCCTTAATCTAGAAAGTACTTCTCTCACCGATTCTTCTGTTGCGCTAAGCTCGTCAGACATGTAAGCTCGAGATCACTGTCTCGGGTTGTCAATGGACTATCGGTACCGTAATCAGATAGAGAATAAAAATGGAGTAATCATTGTTTCATAACGCCGGTATTCTGCAAGCTCAAGTTCTCAATTGGCAAAAGTGTCTTTCGGGCATGGCGCGACGAAATAAGTAAGTAACTCTGCAACGGATTGCTTACAACGGATATGAAGCTTCCATGACCTTTGATCTATCCGTTAAGGTGAGGTCCAACAGTCTAGCGATAACCCATAACTGCTTTTCGATCCGTTCGGAGCGGCGGTCGAACGGGTATATCGGTTCCAACGGCTATACTGCTTCGTCATGGCAAAGTACTCTATGTCGTCCTGATATCTCGGCGAAGCTCCAATTCTACAATTCTTCTTGCTGTGAAGTGTCCTCTAGAACCTCTTGTAACCTTACAGTATTAGCCCTTTTCTTTCTTAACTTCCTAGCCTTCTTCCCAGTGAGCCTCATCTCAGTAATGCTTTTACCATTTTGATGTTTATCTTCTGTGGTCTTAATTACTTTGCACTGTGGAAAATCTTTCCTAGGGTTCCTTGATAATACTTCTTCTGTATCAAAAATAGGTAGCTCGATCTTCTGTGGATCCTCAAGTGTTCTCTTAGCTTCGACATCGAAGTTGCTAATATTAAAGATCTATGATCTGCTCTTCTGTTCTTCAATCAAGTGCGCGATCCTTCTGGTCATAAATTCTTTTAACTCTTGTTTCTTCTGTTCCAAAACTTTTTCTTCTTCTCTTCGTCTGGATTGTTCTCTATTAATCCAAGGTTTTCCTATGAGCATGGTAAATGGGGCGCTGTCTTCAAAAAATTTAATGATCTCAAAGTCTTCCTCTGTTGAAGTTCCATTGACAGTCATAGGTATCCGGGCGAGACTTCCACATAGGTTTACTAGCTTTCCTCTGAAGAAACTTGTTTCCCCTAGGGAAGGGATCATGGCAGGCTTTCCTATAGCTTCCCAAGTTCTTTCTAGCATAATGTTCACTTGTGTTTCTTCATCAAGAGTACAGTCAATGTCAAAGTCCCCTATTCTTGCTTCAATTTTCTCCTTTTATTTGAATATCTCTGATAGCCTAACATGTCGATGGTCATTCAAGGTATCTTTCATCTGTAACAATATCTTTTCTGATTCTTTCTGGGTTTCTTCTATAATCTTGGTCTCTTGATCTCCTTCAGGGTTTGCTTTCTCCATATTCAGCTTCTCAAGCCTAACAATCATTCTAGGGCAATCCAAGACTTTATGGTCCATAGCCTTGCAACAGAGGCAACTAGGTCTTCTCCCAGGGCATTCCTTAGCAAGATGTTCCGGTCTTCTGCAACTATAACAGAGGGTTAATCATCTCTTTCGTTTAGATGTTCCCCAACTCCTTCTGTATTGCGCACCAGAATCATGGTGACTAGCCTACAAAAAACTATTTCTAGGATCCTGCATCCACTTGTTAGTCCAGACATTCTTCTGATGCATAGGTATAACATATCTATTACTATGCTTATCAGATCTATTCATATCAAACTTTCTTTCATATATAGGACAGAATCTATCAAACATACCTAGATCCATGCTTTAGAAAAAAAAAAAAATCACTTATCTTACTTCTATAGAGCACAAAGTTTTCAAATCTAAAAACTTTTTACTATTCTTACCGTTATCAAGGCACAGAGCTTACAGATCTTACCTCTTTTCTGCGGATATGACCTTTTTCTTCGCAGATCTGACTTCTTTTCCTGCAGATCTGACCTTTTCCCCTCAGATCTGACCTCTTTTCTTCAGATCTAACCTTTTCCCTTCAAATCTGACCTTTTTTTCTTCAGATCTGACCTTTTCCCTTCAGAGCCGACCTTTTTTTCTTGGCACAAAGCTTCACAGGTCAAACAGAATACTGCGCACTAGGGCAACAGATCTACGTACAGAGCTTATTTCGCACAAAGCTTTTTCTTCTTTAGTTCCCATCAATCAGAGTTTCAGGTCCCAACAACAGAACCATTTGTTGGCACAGGGCCAGACCCAGAGTTCAACGCTCGAGAGCGCACCAACAAAACCCTAACTACCGGCCCTTTCGGCAACACCTCTGAAGCAGATGAAGTCTCACCCGAGGTAGAGGCAAGGGTGGTTGAAGGACTCAGGTGTCTGCAACCTTAGCTAGGACACAGATCTGTGATTATCTTTCTTACAGCACACTTAGCATCAGTTATTCCTTAACATACATTCATTAATACACTTCGCAGAAAGCACAGAGCACCGCAGTAATTACTCAAATCTAGCACTTAGCAAGGATAAATAGGTTATACTTAATAGATTAAGCACTTAGCATCTTATGTATCATATCTAGCATGCATTCATATCTCATAAGCACAAAGCATCAATAGATCTATCTAAACATATAAGAGCACTTAGCAAGAGAGAGACAAACACATCAGCACAATACACAGAGTTACCGTGGTTCACCCCCACCCTGGGGCTACGTCCACAAAGTCTTCTTATGTTATTATCTTTTGTAAACCAAGTTACAGCACAAAGCCTTCAAGATCCTACCCCGCCTAGGACAAGAGATCGGTGTAGCTCGCTAGATCCTCTTTCCCCGGGTAGATCCAAGCACTAAGTCCTCCCCTGACCCGTGCACTCAACACTTACAATACTCACAGTAGGCACAGAGCTCTTACAGTCACACAGACGTCTGATCACATAAATCTACTTTATGCACTAAGCCATTCACTTTACATCACACACCCCTTTTTCATACGCATCTCCTACCCTTCTATTTATACATACAAAAGGCCTAAATAAGGGTCGATATCCCTTTCCCATTACAATATTCCCAAAAACCCCAAAAAAGGGGTGGAGATCCCGTGATCTCCTCTTCGCCATGCGCTCCTTCTCCGACTGGATGTCGGAGTACCGAAAACGGTCAAATATGACCAAGTATTCCTCAAAACTTGGTCAAGGGCCAACAACCTATTTAAATCATTTTAATCCATTTACATTTTGATGGGTACTGGGCTTATCCTCTGGCATTCTGAGGGTCACTCTCAGTGATAACGAGTTACACTATTAAGTAAAGTGGAAATAAAGTAAAAGATAAATAACAAATTTAGCACTATTAAGTAAAGTGGAATTAAAGTAAAAAGGATAATTACATCTATGACAAGTGGAGTTTATGCATGGGGATTTTTGCATGGATGCAATTAAACAAACATTATTTAAAGGGTCAATGGCGCAAGAATGATATGATGTTGAGCAAGCGAGAAACTACTAAGTCAAGAGACAATGATGACTTTTTGTGTTTGGTTTGAGGTGATCCAACGATGATATAAATGGGGACAAGGTACACAAAACCTCTAGACCAAGCCCCTAGAATAAATGCACTAATGTTAATAAGGGGAGGTCCATTCGAGTGAATATATATGGGAACCCTTGAAAACAAACATGAGTTACAATACATAATGTAGCAAATGTGACTGACTATGACCAAGAGAATAATGGATGAGAAAGGCAATGATCCATGGACTCAAGACTTCCCTTGTTTAGAGCATAATGGAAAGGTTGACTTGGTAGTAATTTTAAAACATTGAGAGATAGGGTGAGGGCATAAGTATAGGGATTAAGAGTGATAATTCATAGGGTAAACAATACTGAGGGCTAGAACTGACAATGCAAAGTGAGAAAGACTCGAGGAAAATGGGCTAAGTGAGGGATCAGTAGGGAACTAAAATAGACAGACTCCAATGTTGACTCAATGTAGGATGCTTTAAACAAGGGAAACTGGGAATGTTGCTAAAAAGAGATCATGTAGTTGTAAGTGTGCAAAATGAACACTTTTATGGTTTCCCAAAAGAATAAATAAATTGGGATGTTGGTACAAGGAGATGAGTGCCCAAATACAATCAAGTGGATTAATTTGATATGGAGGAGAAAATGGTGACAAATGGAAGCAATATAGGTGGGGGCATTGATGGTAATCCCCTTGAGGGTAGATGAATGGAAACATAAAAACTCAAGTGATCTTCACAATATGGAGGAGGCAGAGGGCCAATGACATGCAATGAAGTGTAGTATAAGATGCCAATTTAGTAAAACTTCTTGGGAGTCCAAGAAAATAATTTATCAAAATGATGAGGATGAGCATGAGGCTATCTCTAGGATGCAAACTATATGAACTCTTGGTCCTAGTGGGGTCGCAATGGCATGGGGGCCAACATACATTTGGGTACTAATCCACGACAACCCATATAGGTGAGGAACAATTTTCAAGTAAAGGTGGATGGGCTAGGCCACTTGCCTAGATGATTAAGGGAGGGGGAGTTCCTATGGGCATATCCAATGGAAATTAACTCATGAAAGAACTTTCCTTTCCTTTCATTTCCTTTCATGAGTTATGATATGCAATTGAATAACTTTGTTAATTCCTTTCATGAGTTATGTTTTTCATAGAATGACTAAAAGAGAGTCTTTAATTTTTGTTATTTCCATTATTGCTTAGTTTACACAACCACTAAGTAAAGGGTTGTTGCACACTCTTGTGAAAAAAAGTTCACCAACAATCATTTGTGTTGGTATATGGTTTACAAGTATTTGACAGAAGATACCAATTAAGAGACTTATTTATTATTTGTTGGCCAAATGTTTGACAAAATCCATGAACCAAAAAGCGTAGCAAGAATTGAAGGATTAAGTAATAAGTTGTATTATGTTATATATGTGTATATTCTTAATGACTCGTGGTATTGATTCTTTAACTACCTTAAATATGTGTAAATCTAAACAGAGCTATGGTTGGATTCACTAGAGTAAACAATGTGGGAGAAGACAATTAAGGAAGTTAATGTTTTTATCGAATTGTTTCTATCTAAATAAAAAAACCTAGCCTTGATATGCTAAACCAATTAAATGTTAAGTTTGCAATTCTATTGGATGGGTTGAACTCAAAGAAGGGAGTTATCCGCACCATATGAGCACAGTTGTGATTAGGGAATCCATAGTGGATTTTATGATGAATCCTTCATAAGTAAGACTCATATGTTTTGTTGGTGTATGTGTTATCACCTTAATTTCACTCACTTGTGACATTTGGGCAGCTATATTGAGAAACAACACCAATTCATGTATAACTTGCATATAGGGGCTTCACCTTGTTTACCAATATCTTATCATGTTCATTCACAAAGGGGGTTTTTAAATTGTGAAAAATAAATTCAATATAGTATAGGTATTTGGGGGGATGTAGGGTATCAAGGGGTTTATAGGTATTGGGAGGTATGAAAAGTGTTGGGTATGTGTTATATTCTTTGCTTGTGTGTGTGTGGGTGCGTCAGATTCAACAATTGTGTCTGATGATCCCAACTTCCTTATCCCTTTTTGTGTCATGTGTACCGGGCGCTTTCCTGGGGGGTTCCCAAGGGGGGCCAGGTTTGGCCCCCCTTGGTTACGTGCAGCGTTTGGGTCTGGGTGGTAGGCCGGAGACAACAGGGTTCGGGGCAACTGCCCGAATTTTTGTTTTTGGGCGGTTTTTGCTATTTTAGAGGATTTTTCTTTTTTTAGCGGTTTTCTAAATTAATCGCGGATTAAGGGATTAGGGTTTGGGTAGCTACGAAATACCTAAAATATTGTATATATTGTATGGTGAATGGTGAAATTAATACAATGAAGAGTTGAAAGGAGCGGCACCAAGGAAGGCTTGTTTTCTCCCGGTTAAGGGTTTCCAGCGTAAATCTTTGTGTACTATGTGTATGATCCATTGATTAATTTATGTTTTTCTTAAGAATATGTATGCATTTCTTTACTTCACAGGTTTAAAACTTACAAAAAGGGATATCTAGTTAAAATAGGGGTTTCTTTTATTGGAAATATGTATTGGGAAGGGGTTCAACAAAAGGATTTTTGGAGGTATTTATCAATATCTAGTGAAATTAGGGGTATTCTTTAATATCCCACGAACACAGTTGTTATGTCACAAGTTAATTGAGTGAAGACCTTGTGAACTTGCATAATGTAGCATATCATATCATTTCATGTCTATTGGCACCCTACTAAGCAAAGTCAAACTCCCAATTGACCGCACCTTTAGCGCACTTTTTCAGTGGATAGAACTCCTAAAAAGTGAAACCCTAGTTTTCACTGGTATCAGAAAACCAGAAGTACCAGAAACCTAGGAAACCAGAACCAGTACCAGAAGTACGAGTCCAGAATTTCGTAGGTCAAGTTTGAAGGTGAAAATTTTGGATTTTCTGAAATCTAACTGCACTAGGCTACTCGCCTCAGCCAAGCACACCTCCTGGTAAGTTCAAAATTAAATTATGAGCATTTTCATTTTTTGGTCATTTTCCTAGCTCCAGGTAAAGATGTTTGCAAGCACTAAGCTTGTTGACAAGCTAGAAGGTGTGGAAAACTTTTGTGCCTGGAAGTATAGGATTGCACTCATTCTTGAAGAAAATGACCTAGCAAGATTCATTAAAGAAGATGTACCAGAACCTATCAATGTTCCAGCTAAAGCAAAACATCAAAAGGACACAGTTAGGGCCAAATGAATCATTGCAGATTCTATTAAAGATCACTTGATTCCTCAAGTGGCTTCAAAGAAGACTTCAAAATAAATGTTTGATGCCCTAACCAGATTGTATGAAGTAAAGAACATCAATCGAAAGATCAATTTAAGAACTCAACTCAAAAGTACAAGGATGCAGAAAGGAGAAACAATTCAGGAATATTTCTCAAGAATATCACAATTCAAAGAACAACTAGAAGCAATTGGTGATACTCTAGATGAAGATGAACTTATAATGACATCCCTTAATGGTCTCACAAGACCTTGGGATGCATTCATCAAAACTATTTGTGCCAGAAATGAGAAATTAAACATTGACATTCTTTGGGAAGAATGTGTTCAAGAAGAAGCAAGAGTAGCTAACCGAGAAGCATTACTATCAAGAGATGAAGATCAAGCCCTAGCTACTCATACTAAAGGAGGAAGAAATAGGTCTTACTTCCAGAAATAAACTCATCAACATAAGGAGTCTCACCCCAAAAACAAATTCATACATAAATAATCTCACCCTCCAAGGAGATTCCAGAAGTTTCATGACAGGCCAAGAAACATTCTCTCTTGCCTTACAAAAAATAAATTTCCCTAGAAAGTTACACTTGGAGATGATTGCCAATACCCTATCAAAGGAGTAGGAGAATAAAATTACAAACTTGATTCAGGGACCCCAATGAAGATTAAGGATGTACTATATGTACCAGGTTTGACAAAGAACTTACTTTCTATCTCAGCTTTAGAGAAGAAAGGCTTCGGAGTTGCCTTCATAGATGGAGAAGTTCTTATGTGGCCCAAAGGAAAAACCATGGAAGAAGCAATTTTTATTGGAAAGAAGAAGGTGGCTTGTATAAGCTAAAGGGTCACTCAGAAGCAGCCTTGACCCATTTCATTGAGAATCCATGTGAACTTTGGCATAGAAGACTAGCTCACATCAACTACAAGGCATTACCATATGTAAGCAAGGAAGTCACAAGTCTACCAGAATTCAAAGTTGACCATGAAGGTGTGTGCAACAGATGTGCACAAGCAAAGAACATCAAGAACCCTTTCCCAAAGAGAGACAGTAAAGAAAAAGGAGTCATAGAGCTCATTCACTCAGATGTATGTGGCCCAATGCCATCAACCTCCATCAGTGGGTATGTATACTATGTGTCTTTTATTGATGACTATTCTTGCAAAACCTAGGTTTACATTTTGAAATCAAAAGATGAAGTGTTCAGTAAATTCAAGGAATTCAAAGCCTTGATAGAGAATCTCTCTGAAAGAAAGATCAAGATACTCAGGTCAGATAATGGAGGAGAATACACCTCAAAAGAGTTTGCAAACTTTTGCAAA
>SNQJ01S0001806.1:170626-209366 GCA_010110895.2 Picea sitchensis
GTCCCATAGTGCACTTGGGTTCAAGACCCCTGAAGAGATGTTCTCCGGAACGAATCCAGAAGTAAGCCATCTCAAAATATTTGGTTGACCAGTATTTGTACACATTTGGAAAGAGAAGAGAGCCAAGTTGGACCCTTTAGGAAAGAAGGGAATATTTGTTGGATAATGTGAGGTCTCCAAGGCCTTCAGAGTTTATATACCAGGTTACCATCATATTGAGATCAACAAGGATGTAACCTTTGATGAAGATGTAGCACTCAAGAAATCAAGCAGATGCCAACTTGAAGAAGTATATGAAGAAGAACCTGTGGCTCCCAGAGTAGCAGAACCAGTGAGGGAAGTCATAACTTCCCTTGATGAAGAGATTCTAGAAGATAATGACATAATAGAATCCTAAGAACCTCCCCAGATGACGATCTCCCACAAGAAAAAGCCAGCCTGGGCAAGGGAACTTATTCAAGATGGAGAGAAGCATGGTGCCCCCGAAGGAACCATGAGAAAAGTCAAGAAACCCAAGCCATTCTCCAGTTATATGGATTTGATGTGTGATCTCTTAGAGAAGGAGCCTACTTTCTTTGAAGAAGCTATTCAGAAGAAAGAATGGGCAGACGCCATGATAGAAGAATACCAATCCATTATAAAGAATGATGTATGGTAAATAGTTCCCAGACAAAAGAGAAAGGATGTGTTATCTTCCAAATGATGTTGTTGATGGAAGTATTGAAAAATATAAATCAAGGTGTGTTGCTTGTGGATTTTCTCAAAAGGAAGGCATTGACTATGAAGAGACGTTTGCTCATGTAGCCAAATACACTTCGATTAGAACCATCATATCTCTTGCAGCTAAGATGAAGTGGAAGTTACACCAAATGGACGTGAAAACATCTTTCTTGAATGGTGTCATTGAAGAAGAAGTGTATATAGAACAACCTCAAGGATTTGAATTTGAAGACATGAAGACTCATGTTTGCAAGTTGAAGAAGGCTCTTTACGAATTGAAGCAAGCTCCTAGAGCTTGGTATGGAAGGATTGACAATTTCCTGACGAGCTTGGGATTTACCAAGAGTAAAGTTGATTCTAACATGTACTTCAAGATTATGAATGATGAGAATGTTATATTGTTGTTGTATGTAGATGACTTATTCTTAACTGGAGAAGAAAAGCTCATCACTGATTGTAAGAAGAAGCTTGCTGCAGAATTTGAGATGAAAGACCTTGGCCTAATCCACTATTTCTTAGGTCTTGAGGTCTGGCAGAGCCCAGAGAAGATCTTCCTTAACCAAGGGAAGTATGCAGTTGAAACATTGAAGAGGTTTGAAATGTTGGAGTGCAAATCCATGAATACACCCATGGAAACAAAGTTGAAGCTCCTAGTTGACACTTCGTTAGAATTGATTGATGCTACGTTGTACAGACAAATCATTGGATCGTTGATGTATCTAATGAACACTAAGGCTAGATATATGTTTTTTTGTGAACACCTTGANAATTTTTGGTAGATCCCAAACGTGTTCACCTGGTTCCTGCAAAACATGTGATGAGGTACCTTAAGGGTACATTAGATTGTGGTCTCAGTTATAATGGAGATCATGACTTCAGACTGAGTGGTTATACCGATTCAGATTGGGTTGGAAGTGTCTCTGACAGAAAGAGCACTTCAGGATGTTGTTTCAGTATGGGGTCAACCATGATCTCATGGCAGAGTAGAAAGCAATCAAGCATTGCTCTCAGCACAGAAAAAGAAGAATACATTGTTCCATGTTCCGCCAGTTGTGAAGCCATATGGCTTCGAAAGTTGTTGACAGGTATATTCGATCTGGAGATGGAAGAAACTGCGATCCTATGTGATAACCAGATTTGCATAAAGATGACAGAGAACCTCGTGTTCCATAACAAGTCAAAACACATAGAGATATGATATCATTACAGCCGTTATATGGTGCAGAGAGGAGCCATAAAGCTCCAGTATGTTAGCACGGATGAACAGGTTGCAGATGTGTTGACCAAGCCTCTATCTCGTATAAAGTTTGCGCAATTTCGCGATGATCTTGGTGTAGTCCGAAAGGACCATCCTCGAAAGGGGGAGTAGTATTGATGCCAGCCTAGTGCTGAAGATTTCCAGCTTCGTGTTGATGTTGTTGTGATGCCAACCTAGTGCTGAAGATTTCCAGCTTCGTGTTGATGTTGTTGTGATGCCAGCCTAGTGCTGAAGATTTCCAGCTTTGTGCTGATGTTGTTGTGATGTCAGCCTAGTGTTGAATATTTCCAACTTCGTGCCGATGTTGTTTTGATGCCAGCCTAGTGTTTAATATTTCCATCTTCGTGTTGATGTTGTTGTGATGTCAGCCTAGTGCTAATTATTTCCAGCTTCGTGCTGATGTTGTTGAGATGCTAGCTTCGTGCTGAAGATTTCCAGCCTAGTGTTGATGTTGATGATGCTCCAGCCTTCGCGTTGTGATGTTGTTTTCGATGATGCTCTTGCCTTCGTGTTGTGATGCTCTTGTTGTTGATGTTGTATCAACCTTGTGTTGTTATTGATGATGATGATGTATTAGTGTTATACTAATCCATGTTGATGCAGATGATGATGATTCCATTCCAACTCCCCGATGTGGATGATGATATAGATGATGAGAAAAACTTCCAATGATTAACAGATATGCCAATCAGTGTTCCAGATGTTGTCGATGTTGTTGCCCTCTCTCTCTCCTGATGATGTTGTAGAATACCCTTCTTGTTAAGGGGGACTATTGAAATATTCTAACTGCAAAGAGTATTTTATTTATTATTGAGTTATTATTCATTAGATCAATCCCGTTTTGTGGATTGACCATGTCGAGTATTGTAATTGACCAAATCCCCTTTTGTGGATTGGTCAAACCCTAAATATATTACGCAAATTGAGAAGTCGGCCCCCAGGCTAATTAAAGTGGTTTTAACCACTAAGAAGACAAGTCGACCCTGCCCAGTGAAGAGACACCTTTCCAGAAGGAGCCTACTTGCTTTGAAGAAGCTATTCAGAAGAAAGAATGGGCAGATGCCATGATAGAAGAATACCAATCCATTATAAAGAATGATGTATGGGAAATAGTTCCCAGACCAAAGAGCAAGGATGTGGTATCTTCCAAATGGCTTTTCAAACTAAAACATGTTGTTGATAGAAGTATTGAAAAATATAAATCAAAGTTTGTTGCTTGTGGCTTTTCTCAAAAGGAAGGCATTGACTATGAAGAAACGTTTTCTCCTATAGCCAGATACACTTCAATTAGAACCATCATATCTCTTGAAGCTAAGATGAAGTGGAAGTTACACCAAATGGACGTGAAAACATCTTTCTTGAATGGTGTCATTGAAGAAGAAGTGTATATAGAACAACCTCAAGGGTTTGAAATTGAAGACATGAAGACTCATGTTTGCAAGTTGAAGGATTTGTACGGATTGAAGCAAGCTCCTAGAGATTGGTATGGAAGGATTGACAATTTCCTGACGAGCTTGGGCTTTACCAAGAGTAAAGTTGATTCTAACATGTACTTCAAGGTTATGAATGATGAGAATGTTATATTGTTGTTGTATGTAGATGACTTATTCTTAACTGGAGAAGAAAAGATCATCATTGATTGTAAGAAGAAGCTTGCTGCAGAATTTGAGATGAAAGACCTTGGCCTAATGCACTATTTCTTAGGTCTTGAGGTCTGGCAGAGCCCAGAGAAGATCTTCCTTAACCAAGGGAAGTATGCAGTTGAAATACTGAAGAAGTTTGATATGTTAGAGTGCAAATCCATGAATACACCCATGGAAACAAAGTTGAAGCTCCTAGCTGACACTTCGTCAGAATTGATTGATGCTACGTTGTACAGAGAGATCATTGGATTGTTGATGTATCTGATGAACACCAGGCTAGATATATGTTTTGTTGTGAACACCTTCAGTCAATTTTTGGTAGAGCCCAGACGTGTTCACCTGGTTGCTGCAAAACATGTGATGAGGTGCCTTAAGGGTACATTAGATTGTGGTCTCAGTTATAATGGAGATCATGACTTCAGACTGAGTGGTTATACCGATTCAGATTGGGTTGGAAGTGTCTCTGATAGAAAGAGCACTTCAGGATGTTGTTTCAGTCTAGGGTCAACCATGATCTCATGGCAGAGTAGGAAGCAATCAAGCATTGCGCTCAGCACGGAAAAAGAAGAATACATTGTTCCATGTTCCGCCAGTTGTGAATCCATATGGCTTCGGAAGTTGTTGACAAGTCTATTCGATCTGGATATGGAAGAAACCGCGATCCTATGTGATAACCAGAGTTGCATAAAGATGACAAAGAACCTCGTGTTCCATGACAAGTCAAAACACATAGAGATATGATATCATTACATCTGTTATATGGTGCAGAGAGAAGCCATAAAGCTCCAGTATGTTAGCATGGATGAACAGGTTGCAGATGTGTTGACCAAGCCTCTATCTCATGTAAAGTTTGAGCACTTTCGAGATAAGCTTGGTGTAGTCCGAAAGGACCATCCTCGAAAGGGGGAGTAGTATTGATGTTAGCCTAGTGCCAAAGATTTCCAGCTTCGTGTTGATGTTGTTGTGATGCCAGCCTAGTGCTGAAGATTTCCAGCTTCGTGTTGATGTTGTTGTGATGCCAGCCTAGTGCTGAAGATTTCTATCTTTGTGTTGATGTTGTTGTGATGTCAGCCTAGTGCTGAAGATTTCCAGCTTCGTGCTGATGTTGTTGTGATGCCAGCCTAGTGCTGAAGATTTCCAGCTTCATGTTGATGTTGTTGTGATGCCAGCCTAGTGCTGAATATTTCCACCTTCGTGTTGATGTTGTTGAGATGCCAGCTTCGTGCTGAAGATTTCCAGCCTAGTGTTGATGTTGATGATGCTCCAACCTTCACGTTATGATGTTGTTGTTGTCGATGATTCTCTTGCCTTCGTGTTGTGATGCTCTCGTTGTTGATGTTGTATCAGCCTTGTGTTGTTATTGATGATGATGATGTAATAGTGTTATACTAATCCATGTTGATGCAAATGATGATGATTCCATTCCAGCTCCCTGATGTGGATGATGATATTGATGATGAGAAAAACTTGCAATGATTTACAGATATGTCAGTCAGTGTTCCAGATGTTGTTGATGTTGTTTCCCTCTCTCTCTCTCTTGATGATGTTGTAGAATACCCTTCTTGTTAAGGGGGACTGTTGAAATATTCTAACTGCAAAGAGTATTCTATTTATTATTGAGTTATTATTCATTAGATCAATCCCCTTTTGTGGATTGATCATGTCGGGTATTGTAATTGACCAAATAACCTTTTGTGGATTGGTCAAACCCTAAATATATTATGCAAATTGAGAAGTTGACCCCCAGGCTAATTAAAGTGGTTTTAACCACTATGAAGACAAGTCGACCCTTCCCAGTGAAGAGACACCTTTCCAGCACCTACCAGTTTGTATAAATAAAGGAAGTCAACGCCTCATTTGTTCACTCACTCATTCTCTCACTCAGAGCGCAAGTTTGGTAGCTGCAGTTGGGAGAAGAAGGAAGAGAGAGGGCATTGCTCAGTGGAGGATATTCTCTAGTTTTTGGTTTATTGTCTTGGCATTGTATTGGCTATCTATATTAAGGAAGTTTTTGTTGGGTTTTCTCTCCCATGAGGGTTTCCTAGAATAAATGGTGTGTATCTTGTGATTTTGTTTCACTTAGTGATCCTATCTATGTTATGGTTATCTAGTAAATTGAAAAGAAACCTAATAATATCTTAAACCTTAACAGGAATTATAGAAGAAGAGGTTATTTCTAAGACTGGGAGTATATGTACTCCTCTAGTTGATAATTATGAAGGAGTGATCACAAGTTTCCAAGAAGGCTTTGTCCCTCCTGTAAATCCACCTTTGACTGATCCTCTTGGTCCAGTTGTTGTACAGTTAGCCCCTTCAAGAGAATTTGAATCTGCAATATATTTGTATTCTTCTCGTATACCACTTAGGAATCTCAATGAATATTTAAATATGGCCTTAGGACAGTTACCACCTCCTTTGTCCATGTCTATTGTAGTTGATCCTACATAGACACCTTCTACTTCTACTTCTCCTCTATTTGACACATCATTTGGCTAGATCATACCTCATATTAGTCAGTTGGGTATTTCTTAGCCTATAATCCCTCAACAATAACCTATGAGTGGAGGTTCTATTGGACCTTTACTCATGCTAAGTGTAGTATTTTCTCACCCTTTAACTGTTGAGATTTGGGTACCTTGGAAAGTGGTCCCCTTGTGTTTGTGAGATTCTAAACACATGTGGGTTTTGAGTTGAGATTATTTTGAGATGATCTCAAACATTGATTAGGGATGAGATGAGATGAGATGATCTCATCCACTCATATTTTAGGTTTCCTTATGCTTCCTTAAGGAGGGCACAAGGGTAAAGGAGAGCTCATTATCCCTTGTTGTGTTCACCAAGAGAGTTGGGAGAGGCGCATGAGGATGAGGTTGGATGAATTGAGTGAGGAAATATTGGGCACCAACATTCATGGTGGTAGCCAAAAATCTTAGTGCTTCATTTATTTGTGGAGCTAGTTCTTCCTAGGAGGAGGGCGCACAGCTAGCAGGGAGGACTTACCGAGCTCAGATTGAAATGAGGACAATTTTAGTGGAGATATACAGAACAAATTCACAGTACTGTGGGAGGGTTTATCCATCAAAGCTTCCAGTTGGCAGAGAGCTTCAATTCAATGGTTTTGGCAACTTGTGAGGAGGGTGCACCATCCTAAGGCGCATCTTATTCATTTGGACATGTGTTTCAGTTTGATTCAAGATGTTATTGTATCGGGTTCATATGTTTATTGTACTTGTTGTATTCCACCTTCTTTTCTCCACATTTATACACTCAGATTCCAAACTAGTTTTCCCCGGAGGGTTTTTATCCAAGATCATGTTGACCAAAAATACCTGTGTTCATTTTCATGTATTCTAGTGTTTAGAACAACATTATTTCAGCTCTAAAAGATCTCTAGGTGTGTTATATAGCTTATGGTATGCATGTGCTAACATCTTGTGATAAAACTACATGTTAGAGCACCTATATGGCATGTGTAACCGTAACAGAACAACAAAGAAGTTACTTAACAATTTGTTGTTATAAAACAACAACAAACCCTTGTTTGACAGTTGAAACTTAGAGCCAACTTGAGGTCAAAGACAGACCTAGTTGGCAGCTTGTTAGGACCTGGAAAATCTTCATTAACACCTTCATCTAGCCAAGTGTTTAGTAGTTATGTTGCTCTGGGTGGTTATTTTCCCAACGGATTCAATCTTTTCCCCTCTATTCAAATTGTTACTAACACTACAGTTGCTCAAATTTTCCTAACTATACCTATGACTATTTTAATAGGAGGTTCATCCTCATATTTTCTTGGAGGACAAATCCCAACTAGGGGACAACCCTTAGCTGGGGGGCACATTCCAATTGGGGGGAAACCCCTGGCTAGGGGACAGCTTCCAACTGGGGGGCAACCCCTAGTTGGAGGACAAGTTATGGCTGGAGGCCAATCCTCAACTGTGGGGCAACCTTTTGTAGGGACACAACATCCAATTTGGAACCAACCTTTTGTTGGAAGTAAACAACAACCCTGAGGGAAAACCGCTCAGACGGGATCCTCTACTACTATTCCCTCGAGTCTCTATCCTGGACACCCATATCCAGGAGTTTTGAATCCTACATAATGTCAACCTACTCAAACAAGTATCCCTCCGCAAGGAGGCATACCTAATCAGTCAGCAAACCTCATGTCGTTTATTATGTGGGTTCCTCAACAACACAATATGGGAGGACAGTCAACTTAAAATGTACAATCACAACCTGTTGATAGTCCCATTGGTGTCCCTACGCCACATCAGTTTTACCAATACCCACAAGTCAGTCGACAATTACCCTTCTTGGCCATTGTTATCACTAAAAAATCGTCTGCAACATTGCACACAATGGTTGAAGAAAAACATCAATGTCAGCAGTAATTAGTCCACCTACAACACCAAAATCCATCAAAAAGCAAAAATCTATATACTTGGTCCAAAAATCAAAGTGCGCAAATTCACCAAAGGAAGTGTGTGCATAATGTGCAGGCTAACACAGGCCTCAGCGCACACTGTGCGCAAGGTGCATGACTATCTACGAGAAAAGTCACGCACTTCCATGAACGATGCATTTATGAATCTTGTCAACCCCTCAACTACTTCTAGTCTGACCCCCAACACGATTTGACACTCATATCTAAGTGAAATCTAGCTTGGAGGCTGGTCAAGGGCTAGGAAGTGCCCTAAAAATCCCCTTGTTCACATTATGAACCAATTATATCTTACCATGACTGGATGTTATAAATATGTGCCATGGGTGTGCTATGAAAATAAAAACTTCAAGGTATTGTTATGCTGCAATAATTCTCCTTTGAGAATCCTCTTTTCTCTTTGAATCATTCAAGCACCACCATTGCAAAAGGCCAGTCCACTCACCTCTTGAGGGAATTGGCATTGTATTTCTTCACCATTATCATTTCTTCCATTGTATGAAGAGAAGAGCTCTCAATTAGAGAACTCAAGAGCCCTCCTAAGGAGGAAGAGGGGACTCATAAGTCCCTACCTTTCTCTACAATGTTATCCTATCAATATATTGATCCATTGGTAGCTATATGTTGGTCATTTTTTTATTTTCATCGTTCTAGTTCTTCAAGCTTCTCTAACATTTATTTCTTAGTTGTTTTTTGTTTTGTTTCTTTGTTTCCATGTGTATTTGGTTATCTAATCAACTCACAAACTGTTGTCTTGTTTAGCTGGCTTAACTAAGCATGCAAGTGTTGTGTTTTTGCTCACCTAAGTGACAAAACCAACACAACAGATTGGCGACCATACTGGGGATCGGTATCAAATTCCTCCCTATTTAAGTCTTGAGAGCACTTCTTTTTTATTGTTTTGACATGCAGGTACGAAAACCGGCTTAACCCAACTTGCCAAAGTCAAAATTCAAAGCTAAGGAAGGAGTATTTCACTTGGAAATTTCTTCCCCGACACGTGACAGGAAGTGCTCGGATTTCAAGGCCCACAGACACACACTATGCGCATTGTGTGTGCGACAGACTTCTTTCCTCTGCGCTCTTGTCAAAACTGTAGCTCGCGCATAAGTCCAGTTTTCTCAAATTGTAAGGGTTTTTATGAATGGTTTGAGGGCCCCTAGCCTTCAGATTTTTATTTTCCTGCACTTTGTAAGGAAACTATACTTCACTTGTTCCTCTTCCGATGGCTTCAGGCCCCATTATTGAATGTTATTGGAAGGCCCAGTGCTGAATTGAGAGGAAAGACGATAGGTGTTTTAGGACACGAGCATTGTTTGTATTGTTCCCCCACGTGGACAAAATCCACCTATCCACGTGCTTGTTTATTTTACAATTGATTTATGTATGATGTTCATTTGATTACATGCAATTGTGAGTTATACTATCTTGTGAAGGTCAAATATATACAAAGCTCTTGTTCATTTATTTCTCTCTTGTCACCATTTGCACACATTCACTTCGCTAGTCGAAAACCATAGGGGAACCACAGAATCACCATCGTTCTAGACGCTTGCAGAAACTTCCTCCTATTCTAGGAGGAGACCCTAGTCTTTCCAACTCACCGGCACAACCATATCACACCCCAGTGAGTGCTAGTGTTTTGGGATCAGCTTTACTTGGTTCCACTTTGCTTGGGTAAAATACCCAAGGTCATCCATGCATTAGTTATCCTTTACAAAGAGGCGAGGGTCAAACTTCTTCTCAAGAAAGAAGTACAAGCCCACAAAATCCCTCCCAGGGGACAGGTCCATTACCTACACACACAATGGTTGGAACTAATCTTCCGCCAACTCTCCCTATGCCATACTTGGCATCCATCAACATTCTTGATTTAACCAAACTCACGAATGATCCCATTTTGCATGACGCCACTTGGTCCAATATGCCTACAAAATTACCTTCAGATATTCTGAAAATTAAAGGAAAACCGAGGGAAGATCCCGCCAACCATGTTATGACCTTCCACTTATGGTGCTCTTAAAATAGCATCATGGATGATTCCATCAGCTTAAGGTTATTTCAAAGAACCCTCATTGGTTCATCAGCCAAATGGTATGTGGACGAAAAATCAGGGTCCCATGTGACCTTTGAATCATTGGCCAAGGCCTTTTTGTCCTTTTTCCAACTATTAGTTCATCATGATACTGGCTTAAAAATTATCTCTGAGTTCAAACAAAACATTGTTATCCATATCGCCGACCACATCCATGAATGGCATCGGCGACGTAGTTTGTGTAAAGCAGAAACCACCAAAGAACAACGTCTTGATTGGTTTCTCAAATCACTCGTCTCTGTTATTTCCAAGGATGTAGCATCCACTTTTCCTCAGTCAGAAGAGGAAGCCATCAACAAGGCCCAACAGTTTGACCTCATATATGCTCAGTCAAGTTACTTGTACACAGTATTGTCTGATGCACCCAAACCCATACCATTTGGCCAGGACAAACCTGGGATGTCCCACGTTGCGGATGGGTTGATTGGTTCTATGACCCATCTCAACCCTTACGGCCACCTGTCACCCACCTATGGTGCACATCAATAGCCGCAACCATATAGAGGGACGTCTTATTACCATCCTCCCACTCACCAACAGTCATATCTTGTTGCTCCCCCTCCACCATTGGGTGGACCCCCACCGATACCCATGATGCATCCCATCTCTCAACCAAGTACGAGTTCACCCTTAACCCCCACATATAACCTCAGCAGTACTAGAAGTGCTTCCACTTATTACATGCCATATGGATCATCTCCTCAAAACAATCCATATTTTCCATTTCCTGGTCCTCCCCATCCATTTGCTCCTCCACCAGGACAACCACATGTCGACGTTAACTTTGTTCAACCCTCCCCCATTCAACAAGTTCATACTTTTGAACAAGTGAATATGGAAAATCTGGCCTTTCAGCCGAATAACTCCAAAATGAAAGGGAAAAACCAAAACAATAACAACCTGGGACCAGGAGGAAATCACCCCCAACAAAATCGTCCCGTTAGGGGAAACCAGAGTCAGGGCAACCAAAACCCCCAAGGGGGAAACAATAATAATCAACCACGACAAGGGAAGAAAAACAACCTCGGAAATAATTTCCCTTGCGCTCTATGTGGTGAGTATGGACATTATACTCATCATTGCCCCCAAATTTCTGATTTCAAACGGATGAAAGAATCCATGAGAACGCAATGCCCTCTAGCGTCACCTGCCCCTCAGTAGGCCCCACAAAATTATTTGCAACCACCACCTCTGGCTGTTTTGCAAAACCTTATCCCACACCAAGGTGTGATGAATACCCAACAGGAGATAATCCCAACCCCACCACAAATGGGGCAATATCAAAACCCAGGTCCCAATCAACCTAGCAATCTGGCTGATCGCAATATCCTCCTTACCAGCGAAGAAGAGATTCGTATGCAAACACGCGGTCGTCAATATGGTATTCCCCCTTAATCTACCCCAACCACCTCAGAAGCGGCGCCAGCTACAGCCAAACAACCATTGATGATTCCACGCCCTAACACTGAACCAAACCCCTGTATACCCTACATGTCATTACGACGGAATGTACATAACCCTCATGCTAGGGCAGCCCATAATTACAGTCTGGTCGATGACTTGGCACAGTCTCTTGCAGCCATGTATGTATTGGAGGTCCTCCAAACCTGTCCATCTCATTGAAAATCCTTACTTTCCGCCTTGGGGGCAGTCGACCCAGCTGACACTAGACTCATCACCTTTGATCTAGATAGCGGAAAACCACACCTCCTCGCCCTAGTAGCTTTTCAGATACCAGTTAAGATTCGGAACATCACAGTTCATCGATGCATCATCGATGAAGGTGCATCCACATGAATCATGTCCAAAGTAGTATGGTAGAAACTCGGCTCACCTGATCTAGTACCATATGCCATCACCTTGAGAGCCTATGACGATCGACCATCATCCCCTGAAGGGCTCTTCCAAAATGTCCCTGTAGAACTTGGGGGAAAAACCATCTTGATTGAAATTGAAGTTATCGATGACCCACTTGATTACAATATCTTGTTCGATCTTAGCTACATGTATGCTATGAAGGCGGTAGCCTCTTCTGTGTTTCAAACGATGATGCTCCCCCACAACGGGAAAATCGTCACCATCAACCAACTTACCCATTACGAGCATAATCATTCCGCCAACATTGATAACATCCTCCCCCCTGTTCGCACTAGCTCAGATGCTTTTTCGATCATTGACATGGGTACTGGAATATTCAAGGACCCATCCTTGTTGGGGGCATATCATGGAGCACCACCTCTCCTACACCCTTCTATTTCAACACAAGTGTGTGTAGTGTCTTCTAATGGAATAGATATCGGAGACAATACTCCTCTCACAGAGGCTCCTCCCCACATCGAAATTCCACCAATCGAAGCATTATTACCTCGGGAATTCCCTGAGAACCCCACTACACCACTTATCCAAGATTTCCCCCCCATCCAAGGGCGAATCTCGGTTTGGGAGACAGTCCCCCAAGCCATTACCCAAATTCTCTTTTTCTACACCCCACCTAGAGTCCAAGCATTCCAGGTAGCTGCTACTCTCACCCTTCCCAACATGGTTCTTGCCATCCCTGTATGGTATCTCCATCCACCCGTTGTGGTTCCTACACCATCTCTCCTTCCTCAGACAGAGGGATTATTGATGCAGATCCAAGTACAGGCTCCTTCTACACCACTCCCACCCCCAACTAGCAGCAACACCACCACCATTGGGGGTAGACGAAGGAAGAACGAGCCCATAGCTCCGCTCCCTCCCCGAGCTCAACCTCCTTGCACACTATGTGAAAGAGAAGGACACCACACTAACAGATGTCCTACCCTTCCCGAGTTACACAATCTTATCCAGCTCCCTAAAGCAAACCCATTACATGCTACTCCACCAAGTACATCCACCGCTACTATGGAGTCCTCAACCACACGCAAGAAAGGGATACGAACCAATTTTGTGTGCGCGATATTTTTAGAATATGTTCATTACACTCATCATTGCCCAACTCTACCTCAATTCCGCCAAACATTAGTTGCAGTACGCCACACGTATCGGTCAGAGCCCTCCCAGTCACTCCCCACGGAGGCTCACATTACTGACATTTGTTATGTCTCGACGTCAGCCCCCGAGCGAACGAGGTACCATCCACAGTATCGTGACATTTACTTTATGTCCAGCGGACCATCGCACCCTGTACATGATATCCCTTCTTTGTCCTCACCACTTGAGAACCATAACACTTTCCCATTGATAGGGCCTCTTGCCACCTCCCAAGATCCCCTGTATTCTCGCATTTTCCACTGCAACGAAGATATCTTGGAGGAAGTCACTACCCTTGATTTCCCATGGAATACGCTCCATCATCTAGCACTTTTCCTTTCACAACAGGCTTTTCACCCCCCTACTCAAGCCTCCCTGTGCGCAATCAAAACCAAGGATTTTATTCCTTCGGGGCATATTGACTGGTTCAACAACCCTATCCCTACCCCAGATGATTTTGAAGGCAACATGGCCAACATCTCCCCCACCGTCAAAATTGACATTTCCATTAAACCTAGAATCATAGAAGAAATCACCATCGGAGCCGCATGCTCCCCTGAAGAACTCATTTCTTATAAAGCCCTCTTTCAGGAATACCGGGACATTTTCGCCTGGTCATATAGAGAGATGTCTGGCCTCGATCCTTCTATAGTTGAACATTGAATCGACACCTGGCTGGATATCGCCCCCGTTCTTCAAAAGCAACGCCCCCTCCATCCATTCAACGTTGCGGCTATCAAAGTCAAAATTTTCAAATTATGCACTGTTGGGTTTACCCCATTGCGTACACTCTATGGGTCTCCAAACCCGTCCCTGTTAACAAAAAACAGGGAACTATTTGCGTTTGCACAGACTTTCGTGACCTCAACCACGCTTGTCCCAAATACAACTTCCCAACCCCTTTCATTGAACAAATCATCGATGATTGTGTCATCCATGAAGCCCTATCCTTTATGGATGGGTTCTCCAGCTACAATCAAATTCAAATACACCCAGCAGATCAATACAAAACCGCTTTTACAACCCCTTGGGGTACCTTTGCTTATCGCGTCATGCCTTTTGGACTCAAAAACGTCGATGCTATGTTTCAACGGGCCATGACCTATGCTTTTCATGATCTTGCTTGCATCATCCTTTCTTATTTGGACGACCTCATTGCTCGATCCAAAAAGCGAACCCATCATTTAGACGACTTACGCATCGTTTTCCAATGATGTCGCCAATATAATATCCACGTGAACCCTCTCAAGTGCTTCTTTTGCGTCATTGTCAGACGCCTCCTCAAGTTTATTGTCTCTCAGCACGACATCAATGTGGACCCCCTCAAGGTCCAAGCTATCACATAAATTCCACCACCTAGGAATTTACGCCAACTGCAGAGCTTGCAAGGCAAAGCCAATTTTTTATGTCGCTTTGTCCCTGACTACACCACTCGCGCACATGGTTTTCTCCGCCTACTGCGACATGATATCCCATTTCGATGGGACGAACATGCTCAAACAACTTTTGATGATTTAAAAGTCGCCCTATCCAATGCCCCTTTGATTAGTCCCCCAGACTATGATCGCAATTACATCCTCTACTTATCAGCCTTAGTTGTCTCAGTAGCAGGAGTCCTCGTCCAATTAGGGGATGATGGGCGTGAACATGCCATTTACTATATTAGTAAAAACCTTTTAGGGCCACCCTTGAAGTATAATCATGATGATAAACTCGCCTTAGCATTTGTCCTCGCAGTCCAAAAACTCTGACATTACATTTTGCTTCGAACAACTAAGGTCGTAGCAGATTCCAACCCCATGCAGTACTTGCTTAGTTGACAACAGATTAATGGAAAATTTGCCCAATGGATCGTTATCCTTCAGGAATACAATCTAGAGTTCTCTACTCCCAAAAGAAAGAAAGCTCTCGTCCTAGACGAACTCATTACAGCTTTTCCTTCAGACGCTAAAGCTTCCCCTATCAATGAGGATTTCCCCGATGAACACCTCATCTTCATCCCCTCCGATGAACCCTGGTATAGCGACCTCCTTGTCTACCTACGTACACAAAAGTTTTGGTCTCATCTCTCTCGAGGTGATCGTTGACGCATTCGTCGTCAGGCCTCCCGATATCTCCTCACCGGAGACATTCTCTATTGATGCGGGGTCGACACCATTCTTCGGCGATGTCTTACCATCGACGAAGCTGATAGAGTCTTGAACAATTGCCACAACGACGCTTGTGGTGGTCACCTCTCGGGTATGTCCACCGCTCAAAAAATCATTCGAGCATGCTACTTCTGGCCCACTTTGTTTCATGACTGCATCCACATTGTCAAGTGATGCAACAAATGTCAGCTTTATACAAACAAAGCCCGAGCTCCACCAGCTTTTCTACACCCAATCATCACAATCGGCCCCTTCTATAAATGGGGCATAGAAGGCAGTGGACTTTCCATCCTCCATCTAGTAATGGACACAAGTACATTGTCGTGGCAGTGGATTACTTTACCAAATGGGCCAAATCTATGCCCACATTTAACAACATCGCTAACACAACAACACATTTTTTCTTCAACCACGTCATTACCCGGTTCAAAGTCCACTACAGTTAGTTTTCGATCATGATAAACACTTTGAGAACAATATCTTCGCGAAAATCTCCTCAAAGTTAGGCTTCACCCATGAGTTTGCCTCCCCATACTACCCTCAGTCCAACAGACAGGTCGAGGCTATCAATAAAGTCCTCAAAACCATGCTACAACGTATCGTCAACAAACATAAGACCAACTGGCATCATACGTTGTTCTCCTCTTTATGGGCTTATCGTATGACAGTCAAAACCGCCACAGGTTTTACACCGTTCCACCTCGTCCATGGGATCGAAACCACCCTTCCTATCGAGTGCGAAATCCCCACATTACGCACTGCCATAGAGCTCTTACCTGACACTGCTCCAATGGAGCAGCACCTACTGACCTTAGAGTCACTCGATGAAGACAGTCGATCTTCATTACAAAACAATGAGGCAACCAAAAAATGGTCCAAAGCCACCTTCGACAATCATGTCAACCTTCGCTCATTCAACGAAGGTGATCTCGTGCTAGCCTATGATATCGCCCACGATACTCTCGAACGTGGGAAATTCGAGTCATTATGGCACGGCCCCTTCATCATCCAACATTTCCTCACTAAAGGCACCTACATATTGGCCTCTCCAAAAAGCCACCCTCTCAAAGAACTCGTCAACAGGTTGTACTTAAAAAAAAATTACGCCTAAGCGTAGCCCCCCTACCTTAGGTTTCTCTTTGAACACATTTGTATAGTTTTTAGTCTTCTTTACCGCCATCTATCACCCGTGTTATTGACAGATGCATCATCCATCAGCCTACCACATCGGTTACGCTGACGGTGCCAGCCGCTGGACCCAGGATCTCGCTTCGGCCGCTTGGGCCCTCCATACCCCCTCACATATCTTGATCCACTCCAGTGGCATATGTTTGGGCTCGGCCACCAATAACCAAGCCGAATATGATGTCGTCATTGGTCTCCTTGCCGAGACCAGTCACCGCCACATTCGTCACCTTAGTGTTCTATTAGATTCCCAGCTTGTCGTCCTGCATCTCAACAACGTATATCATGTTCACGATCCTTTCCTTTTTCGCAAATACCTGCAAGTTAGACTCCTATCTCGCAACTTTGATTTCATCACATTTACACATATTCCAAGAAACCTCAATCAAGTAGCAGATCACATGGATAACCCAGTATTAGATTGGCATTTATCACATTAAACAACATCATATACATAACATCATACGTTTGTCAAAACACACAGAATAGACATCATACATCATAAAAACACAAAGCATAAAGACATGAATGATCCAAAATATATCCATCATATATATATCATGAAGGTCCCCAATTTTTTACAAAAATATACATATACAATTGTCTGTAGGCTCATGAGTCTCATCACCCCTATGAGTACAAAAAATGGGTATCCAATACCCTATACAAAACTGAGCCCATAAACCCATATACATACAAAAACAACACTCAAGGTGCCCCGAGAGCTCCCCCCCCAGGTCCTCTGTCAGTCGAAAGCGCCCCACCAGCTGGGGGCCCTCCAGCTCCAAGAGGGAGTCGAACAGTCATCATTGCCCCAGCCATTGTTTCTCGGAGGATCAAAGTCCACCACTCTGCTAATACCCCCACACACTGGTCCAGGACCTCCTCGTCCTGGATGTGGGCCCAGATGCCCTCAGGCACACCCTACAAGACCCTCTCAAACCGTCTGCGCAAATTTTCCAGCGTGGCCGCAACGTCCCCTTGTGGATCTCTAGCTGGTACAGCACCAATGTCATCTCGTCGACGCCTATGTCCAGCTCTCAACTCTACAGGCTCATGTCGAGCCAACCGTCGTCGAGCCGGCTCCCCGACGACATCTGCCTCTCGTCCTCGGTGTCCAACATCTGCAAAACAAAACCAGAGATAGTATCAGCATCCATATACATATATGATAAATTCTATCTATCAAAATCATAAAACATAAACAAATACAACACATACCTCTCTGGTCCCAGTCCTCCCCAGGAGGCAGCACCATGTCTGGATCCTGCCAGTAGTCTATACCCGCGTATGGATAGTGCAAGATCACATGTGGCATATGATGCCACACTTGTGCAACCATGGCCGTGAAGTAGTGACCACCCTCCCCTCCTCCATGGCGGGCCAACATGTGTGTCCACCGCATCAGTCGAGGCTCTCGTTGCCCCGCTGACTCTAGAAGAATCCTCGGGCGCAATAGAGGCACCCTCTCCAAAAACCAAGCCACTAGCACGGACCCGAACGAAAAGTCACCGGAGTCAGCTCGCCGACACCGGTTCAGTTGCGACATCATCTTGGTGTGCATCAGCACAACCCATGCAAACAGGTCCCCATCCAGGACCTGCTCCACCACCCTCAGTTGACCACTAGTAATCCGATGAGTACCCAAAGATCTGTAGATCCTCACCACCATCGTTATGATGCACTTAGTCAAGAGGTCATCAATAGCCTCGATACGAACAACCGAACCCGACATAGGGTTCGACCCATTACAGTGTCGCGCCACCATGGTCTCCACCCATTCCTCCAAGGGAAAATGGGGATCAATGGCTAGGGCCACCCCACAGAATGGGAGCCCCGTCAAAAAGTACACATCCTCTGTAACAGAGAATGTCAGTTTCTCCCCCCTCACAATGAAGCATTGTAGATCAGTACTCCACATCCCAATCAAGTACTGTAGCAGGAACTCATGCGATCGTATCAAGGGGCAGTCAAAAAACTTGAGCAACCTCCAGGCTGCCAAGTGTCTTCGTACACTCGGCTGCGCCCTCACAGCCTCTCATAACCGGTCTGAGTCTCTCTTTCGCTAGTGGACCGACATCGTGCTAGAGGCTTTGTTGATCACCTGCATCCACACAGAAACATCTGATAAGCCTCATCATCCATCAAAAAGCATAAAAATATCAAAAAATCACAACCCCTTAGCCTATTCACAGTGTGTGGCTTTCTCCTCGACAATTGCGCACCTGTTCTTTGTACAGTTGCACACTAATGCGCATCTGTCTGACATACAGTCGTGCATGAGTGTGCAGTTGTCAATCAGACAGACGCGTGCCGCTCTGGCCCACATGCGCGGTTGCCTCAAGGAAAGTCGCACATTATGTGCGGGAAAATAGGTTATACCCGCACACATATGCGCAGGTATTCCCCCTTTTCCCGTGCACTTGTAGGCCCCTACCCTTAAAACCCCATGTACGGCCCTTCATACAGCCCCTACCTACAAACTATGAAATTCACAAGGTGCAGGATGATAGGACCACTAACCTGTCTCATGCCACTCCCAGATCGATAGCTTCACGCTCCCGCAATCTCGAAATATCCTCACAGCTATCTCTTCAGCTCAGCAATAGTGACAGATACAAATGAGGTGGCATTGTGGGCCCACCATCCATATATAGCCCCTTTTTCCCAACTTCCACACTCTGTTACAGAAGCTCAGATCCTCCGTTTTTCGATTCGTTCTCAGCCATGGGATCCTGATTGCCATCTACACATTCACATTCCCTAGGTTATCATCGACACTTCGCCCCGGAGGAGCATTTTTCTCACGTTACGCTCAGGTACGCATGCTCACTTTCATTTTTATCAAATAGTTGTTATATGTTCTTTATCATCAGATATTGTTCACATCGGGTATTTGGTTTTCATGTGTGCAGATACTTGTTCAGAAAAGCGTACAGCCCCTTTAGGTATATGTTCGACACTGGCATGTAATTATTCCCTTTGTAAATCAATTTCATATCCCAATCAAACCCTCTGACATTTACCTTTAAGGTCCCTACATTCGGCTTTGCACTATCTTCATCTCTATCACATTTTGGTATTGTCATCGGATAGCACTCTCACCCACATGAGTTGTCCCATTCATAGTTCCCCTTGGCAACTTGACACTCATGTTGATTTCACCCCTTAGGGATGGGAGTCTCAATACTATTATGCACTTCCGCGAATGAACCCCATACTTCTTCTCATCATATTGTTAACCTTCCCAATGGACTCCCAGGTCATATCATCTTGGTTCTATTGACTACATCTTTGTAGTTTCGTTATCCCTCCATCTCACCCACCATCAGTTTTCCATCTGCAGATTGTCCTCAATCCATTTACCTAATACAGAAACCCACCCATGGGGCCCCCACCCTCCACCAGTTCTCTTTCACAAACTTGCGCCCTAAACAGGCCAATTCATCTTTCGCTGGGGCACCTGTTTCTGTATCTATATACTCAACCCAAATTATTCTTTATTTCTTTGGTAATTGTATAAAGGCTTTGTTTCCAGCATATACATGGTTTTCTTCATCATCATCCTTGATGGCCTTATTTTACCCGGCAAAGCAACCCATGTCGCCCTTGGTTCGGGCATCCACTCTTTTTTCATACCAACATCGTTCATGAACCCCGAGTATCCCAAAGTCCATGTACCCATGATCTCTGAGTTTTCCCACTTTGTTAGCCCGTGGCACAGTTTAATCCCATATCTAGTCGTCCCCCTAACACAAGGTCTAGTTTTACGGTTGTTGCCCATCATCCTTGAAAACCCCAACCAAGGGAAGTCTTGAGTCCCACAGCATCTTGACTTCATGCATGTTACTCGTCAGTACCTGATATCATCTATTACTCAGTGGATTTCAAGAATCCCTTTTGCTTCTTGGCGTCATGTCTCCCTTTCTGTCGACCTCAGCACAGTTTCCAGAAGGGCGGCAATATCTTGACTCTCATTACCTTTTTCAATGAGAAGTCTCGGACGACACAGAGAGAATCATCATTGCTTTCTGATTCCGTTGACCCCCATAACATTCAACTTCAGCAAACTCCCATGTTACGGTGGATCTTACTATGCGACTATTGTAGTTGTTTCATACCAGTCGAAGACCTCTGAATTTGTTAGGCCATCAATGCCTACGAGTCATCAACAATTCTTACAGTCTTCCTTGACACACTTCAGAGCCCGTTTACCATTCAGACCCGTCATATTCTGTTATCAACCGTCCCCAAGGGCACTGCAGTTATCTACATCAACATCTATCATCAGTTACAGTCTCACATTTTGGTTTCATGACACGAGCATGGGGCATGCTCGCCTCGTATGTACACAGATTTTATGTTTTCTCCCTAGAAAAAGGTTTGGGTTCTACAGTTTTCCCTCTCCTCCGGCGGATCGCTCTTGCAGTTCCTCTCTTCACTCTTCCTTACAATGGCACTCTCAGCAAAAGAAACATTGATGTATTTCATCTATACATAGGCTCCTAACCTCACACATTAGAGGGCATCTGTTATCACTGAAAAATCGTCTGCAACAATGCACACAATGGTTGAAGAAAAACATCAATGCCAGCAGCAATTAGTCCACCTAAAGCACCAAAATCCGTCAAAAGGAAAAAAACTATATACTTGGTCCAAAAATCAAAGTGCGCAAATTCACCAAAGGAAGCACGCGCACAGTGTGCATAATGCGCAAGCTAACACAGGCCTCAGCGCGCACTGTGCGCAAGATGCACGACTATCTACGAGAAAAGTCGCACATTTCCATGAACGACGCATTTATGAATCTTGTCAGTCCCTCAACCAATTCTAGTCTGACCCGCAACACGATTTGACACTCATATTTTAGCGAAATCTAGCTTGGAGGTTGGTCAAGGGCTAGGAAGTGCCCTAAAAGGCCCCTTGTTCACACTATGAACCAATTATATCTTGCCATGAATGGATGTTATAAATATGTGCCATGGGTGTGCTAAGAAAATAAGTACTTCAAGGTATTGTTATGCTACAAGAATTTTTCTCTGAGAAACCTCTTTTCTCTTTGAATCATTCAAACACCACCATTTCAATAGGCCATTCCACTCACCTCTTGAGGGAATTCGCATTGTATTTATTCACCATTATCATTTCGTCCATTGTATGAGGTGAAGAGATCTCTATTAGGGAACTCAAGAGCCCTCCCAAGGAGGAAGAGGGGACTCATAAGTCCATTCATTTATCTACGGTGTTTAGCCTATCAATATATTGATCCATTGGTATCTATATGTTGGTCATTTTTTTATTTTCATGGTTTTATTTCTTAAAGCTTCTCTAACATTTATTTCTTAATTGTTTTTAATTTTATTTCTTTGTTTTCATGTGTATTTGGTTATCTAATCAACTCACAAACTCCTGTCTTGTGTAGTTGGCTTAACTAAGCATGCAAGTGTTGTGTTTTTTCTCACCCAAGTGACAAAACCAACACAACAGCCACCTTGGACCTTCCTGACCTGTCACGTTTGACGAATGACCCTATTCAGCATGCTCCATTCTGCCCACCTATCCCTGCTAAGTTACCATATGATATCCCTAAGTTTGATAGTAAACCTGGAAAGGACCCAAATAACCATGTGATGATTTTCCATCTTTGGTGTTCATCTAACTCACTTATGGATGATTCTATTCGAGTACGTCTTTTCCAAATAACACTTATAGGTTCGACAGCAAAATGGTATATTGAGTTGCAACGATCCTTCTTTAACGATTTCAATTCACTGGCAATGGCATTTTTTACCCATTTTCAATTACATATTCATTATGAAACCGGTACAAAGCTTTTGACTTTGCTTAGGCAATCCACTTCCACTCACATTTCAGATCATATCCATAAGTGGAAGCAGCGGCGAATGTTAATCAAAGATACCATTCCATAAAAACTCCTAGCGGATTGGTTTACAAAGTAACTTTTGTCGCCTATTGCTAGAGATCGTTATGGGAGGCAATGTAACCGAGGAGCAGGCAATTAGTTGTGATCAATATTTGGATTTGGTTTATTCCCAATCTGGTACCCTTTACGATCTGATCCCTCATGCTCCTCGTCCGTCAAATGATCCGTCGAAACCATCTTTGGATGCTCATTCCGATGGTGTAATAGGTTCTTTAAAGACACAGTCTATTATCCAATCAACTAGGCAAAAAATTCATCAAGCTTCTACCTCAGCTTCGTCGTAGACCGTTACCCAATCCAACTCTGCTTCCTCTCCTACCCAATCCTCCAAAGTGAATGCAGTTCAATCCGCTTCATCTTCGCAACATGGAGGAAAGAGGAAAAATAAATAAATAAATTTAAAAATCTTCTAACACACAGGAGATTCCCAAAGCCCAAAACATTGTTGTTGATAACAAACCAAAATGAAAGGCGAAGTTTCCATGGTTGATTTGTGCAGAGGACCATCATACCAAGGATTTTCCACATCGTGATGAGGTGACAAAATTCTTGAAAGGAAACTCCCAACCTATTGTTTTAACTAACCCTTTCCCATCTCAGCAGCAACAAATTCTTGCACAAAATCCTAATCCTCCGCAAGGGGCAATGTAGGTGATCCTCCAAGTGGGGATGCTTCCTCATGCGCACAAGCTTTTATGTGTAACGAGATGATAGATTTAACAACAAGAGTAAAGACATATGACATCACTTCATGAAAAAATTCTAATAGGATCGCTACCAACGGAAGTGCTACCAATACACCTTCCACCTCTATTACTCCTCCACCTTCTGACTCTCTTCAGATAGAGAGGCATGTGTCCGACTCAGTATTTCGTCCACCCAAGAGTACGAATCGAAAGTCCACTTTCAATCCAGACGCTCGTGCTGCACAAAACTACAATACAGATGAAGATTTGGCGCAAGCACCCTGTGCGATGTCGATAGTTGAGGTTTGTCTAAATTGTCCCAATAAACGTAAGACCCTCTTGGAAATCATCTGGGCTCTGGACCCTGAGTCATCCAACACCATTATGTTCAACCTGGAGAATTATAAAACGAGGCTCTCCCATCAACTTGTGTTTCAAATTCAAGTTGGTGTTCAGGATAGAAATATTCATCGTACTATACTAGATGAGGGAGCTTCAACTTGAGTCATGTCTTTATCTTGTTGGAGAGACATTGGTGCTCCTAATCTTAATCAATATCCAACTACCTTAAAAGCATTTGATGGACGTGGTTTCAAGCCTTATGGGTTGTTGCATTCTTTGGCTATAGAACTAGGGGGAAAAAGTGTTTTCGTTGAAGTAGAAGTAGTCGACGCTCCTTTAGATTATAACTTATTGCTTGGTAGAAGTTGGTTCTATGCAATGATTGTCATTGCATCCTCAGTTTTTCGCATGGTACAATTTCCCCATCAAGGGAAAATTGTTAGTATTGACCAGTTGGATTTCTATGCACCGAACATCCACAGCCACACCACTGAAAACGTCCCTTTCTTGGGGGATTTGAAACTCAATTATGAGCATCTGGGAGTGGGTCTCCTTAAGTATTCCTCACTCATGGGGACTTTTCCCTTTTCTTATCCTGATACCTCGCAACCAGTTGCTACAGTCAATTTGATTTCAACCACAGCACGAGAATCCTTTGAACCATATGATCCTTGGGTAGTGCCAAGCCTGTTAGAACTCGATTCACTCAGTGACATGATGCCACTTAGTCGATCCGAAGTGATATACCATGTTATTCAATATACCTCTCCTTCATATGATGACCAACATCTCGTGGCATCAGATTCACATTCTATTCCATCCTGGTTAGACTCATCATCATCCTACATTGATTATCTCCTTCAGATGAGTCCATTACGGAAATGCTCAGTATTGAAGAGTCACCTTGGGAAGCTCACCACCATCGGTCCTCTTTTCTCCCAATCATGGATGATATAAAAAAAGATATTCAATCCATCTTTTCATCTGATATTGTCAATAAACCTCAATCTCTGATACTTACTCATGATACCATTTATCAAGGAAATTTAGGGAACATCACACAGACTATTCCTATTGACATATTTGTAAAATATGGTGTCATGGAAAACATTGGACTAGACCATAATTTCTCTCCTGACGATATCAAATCTTACAGGACCTTGTTCAAGAATTCTGCAATGTTTTTGCCTGGAGCTACGAAGAAATGTTGGGAATTGATCCTTCGATTGTTCAGCATGAGATTAAAATCTACCATGATGCTAACTTGTTTGAAAAAACACTACTACATATGACCAAATTTGCCACGATTTTTCGTTGCTATTGCCACACATATCCGTCGCACTTTCCACGAAGGCAAACAATATTTTTTGTGGAACTTTTTACGTCGTTATATCCACGCACTAAGATTATTCGTGGAAACGACGACAAAATCAGGTCGCCACGTGTCATCATCCTAAATATTTTATGTTAAAGTTTTTTGTTCACATTGTCATAATTGCGACAAACTATCGTCAATAGATCAACGAACATACGTCAGAAAGATGGAATCCCATAGCGAATATTTAACTTCTTGCCACGAACGTTCGTCGCTATAGAGACGCAAGTTCGTCGTAAGGAGTTACATATTTGTGGCAAGAAGAAGAGATGTACATCTTCTTGCGACGAACATGCATCGCTATAGAGACGACGACGCATGGCAATAGCGACGAAGTTCTGTGGCAGAGTAGAAAACCCACCAATGTCTTGCGGCATAGATGCCATACTTGCAACGAACATATGTCGCTATAGCGACGACTTCTGTAGGTTTAAAAAAAAAAAAAAGTTGATAGTTTTCTAGTCTCCGAAAACAATTATATGCTACAAAATCCTTACAATGATATGCTACAAAAGTCCCCATCTTCATGATACACAGAAGCCTTAGTATTGTACCTAATGAAGAATATGATTTATTGTTGATTCATGCAGAAATTTGATGACTAGCACCAATCCCTTATCCTACTTCAAGGACAGAGCCTTTCAAGGAGGGACGACCTGTAATGGACCTAATTAACACAAGCACGAAGGGGTTGAGGATGAGGATCATTGTAAGTATATACAGATGCACAAAAAGAGAAACCCTGAAATCATAAGGAAATTCATGATTCCTAGTGATGTTGATGTTGAGGGCATCTTTGCTTCATGTGTGAATCCATGCCAAGGATTCTGCTTGATATGTTCTCTAAGGCAATTCAAAATTCTATCATTTGAATATAGAATAAGGCATTCTCTAATCCTTCTCATTTCTTTAATTTTTCATTGTAAACAAATGGTGTTCCGCTTTTGTTCAATGAAAGGGTTTTTTTTGTATAATTGTGGACCTCATATCACTAGTAGGCAGATCATTCTTTCATCCAACATTGGGGATGGCCCCAACCTAAGTTACGTCTAGTTTAGAAAAAAAGTAGAACCGAGGTCTTAAGAAAAGGTGCCATTATCAAAATTGTCTTCTCCATTTTGTTTATTGTCATTTTCCCATTGAGAGGGAGTTGTTTTTATGCCCGAATAGGGATAGCATCTTGCAAGCTAATTCATAATCTCTATGGTATGATTTGTGGATTTCACATTATTTTTAGTCATCCTTTAGCGATCTTTAGAATCAAGCCGAGTATAGTTTGGAAAGGAGTAGTGAAATGAGGTATGTGCTAATGGAATAACTACCAAGTTGTGCATATATGTATTAGGTTAATGGAACTGATTAGAATGATTGCATTCCCAGGATATAATTTGCATGTAGAAAGCTACATGGTTGTGACCTTTAATTTGATTGTTGCTACTATTTATTTCAGTGTGTAATTGTTGTTAAATTTTCCCATATGATACCTTCATATTCTATAACTGTGCTAACAAGTATCATCTCACTGGACAGAGTCTCCCTAAAGCAAAAGGTATTGGATTTTTTTAGATGTCTTATGGGTGTATTTATTTTTTGTGTCCTACAGAACATATTTATTAATACCTTGCAGTTGTGATATTGCAGGTAGTGGACGCACCTGAGATTTTGACAGTGATTAGCTAGATACCGCATCTTTCTAACTTTTTGAATTCACTTTATGGTTGTCAATATAAGTCATTCTTTGTCACCTTTGGTGAGCATTTCCCTTGCATTTAATCTCTTTCAAGTCTAATTTCAGTGCAAATATAGAAACATGTTGACTCTGAATTATGGTTGTTATGTCCAAAGAATGTTGCAATAGAGTTACAACATTACATGTGTGGCTTCCATATGGTATCCAAATCTTGAAGAGAGGAGGCACTATCTCCAAAGTGGTCAAAATATGAGTAACAACACAAAACCAACCATCCAAAGGGTGATATTTGTCCAAATAAGCAAATTGCCCCCATAAAATGAGCAAGAAATGGTAGAAGACCACCCAATTTACCATCATATAGAAAATGACCTCCTCCAAATGCGTAAGTTGCCACATGTGCAAAGCATCCCCCAAATAAAGATAACAAATTTCATAATTAACCTTCCATGCATGATCATGTGTGCAACTAGCCATATGTGTGGAATATGAAGGACCATTCCACATGATAGAATAAATCATGAGTGTTATATAAGCAACGGCATAGCGTAAACCATGTTTCAAATATGGTTAACTGTAATAGATCCTTTAGATCTACTGTAGGACAAGGGGAATTAGGGTTGGTAAGAAAAAATTGGTCCTTAAATCCTCCAAATGAATCTACCTTCAAGATGGAAAGTATTTTACCCGATAGTGGTTAATACAAGGCACTTGCGGGCACATGATACCAACAAAAGTACCTACTAGTTGTCATATTACAGCACATGAAAACTCCAATGTGAGATCTACAGGTAACGTTGTGGGAGGTATCATTTCTTGTCTAAATTGACCAGCCAAAAGGGCACCTGGAGACTTATATCCAGGATCATTATGCTTCACAGGCTTCATCTTCGTGTTGCATCACCTTTGGTGACTTGATTCCTTCATCACACAGATTTTCTATGCAACCTTTCTAGAAGATCCAAAACAAAGATTTGACATGACATTTGATAGTCTAAAATGGAAGCATGGAGTATTAGTTATATAGAAGTACTGTGGCATGATGCATAATTTACTTGCCATACATAGTCAAGATACATGAGGACTTGTCATTTGTGTTCTAGATGAAGTTCCAACCAGCATCATTTCATGATGAAGACGTGGGCAGTATAAAATGCTCCATTCATGGAGTCCTATCTTGCCATGATGACAAAGTATAACCAACATCTCCGCCATCTTTCTTTGGCCCTCCAAAATGATATTCTCAGCAAAATTGTGGTGCCCTATATTGGATGGATGATAAACCCAGGATTTCCCTAAATTAAGGCATATTCTTAGCAAACTAGAGGGTATATTGAAGGGTGAAACAATTAACTTATTTGCGGTAGCTTATGGTTGGATTGTTGGGCAGATTGTACAAGCAATGATACTCCTCCAACACCTGCACCAAAACAAAAACATAAGAGATGAATTTGGGGATGCATTATGAACAAAGTTAAGGCTAGAAACAAATGAGGTATGGACCATCATGTTTGAGATAAAAAAAACCTCATTAGTATCTCTGTTATCTCTGAGGCTTATGAGCAACATACACATCATTTTACATTCAGTCTTCTAAACTTTCTCTTTATAGATTTTGATATTTTATGACAGCTGGGAATGAATGTCACCTATAACATCACTGGTTCAGACCTAAGCACACTCAGAATAGACACTTTGAGAGTATATTTTGGTCTCTTCTTTGCCATTGTGTCTTTTCTACAATCAAGGATTTTTTTAAGTTTTAGGTTGTCACTTTGTACCTATTGACAACATGCAACAAATGAACTAATGTTGAAGTATGCAGGATTATGCCATGGAAACAACAATATAACTTTGATGGAGCATTGATACTAGGATGACATTTTCACTAAGTTTTCATTGGCAAGTTATGCAAGTTGTTAGGTTGTTGTCATGACTGATCAAACATTCATCTCTCTACCATAGATATATGCATGGAGACTTATTTTCCTCACCTCATCTTGAATGTTTGATTATTTATGGATTATTTATGGACTTTATCCTTGGAACGTTAGGCCTCTCCAACTCAATTTATGAACAAAACATTGACTACAACCATGAAGTTGTTTATAATTTCAAGCAGTCAATGTTTTGTTTCAAACCATAATGCATCACTTTGTAGCCGTGTAAGGGATACATACAGGGGATATGAATAAATTTATCGTTGTTTCTCTTCATGATTCCCTTTTCTCAAGAAGTAAGTGACCCTGTATTGGGCATGAATTTTAACTTGAGTGTATTCTCTTCCTCAATCTGGAATAGTTTCGGCCTCCTCAAGTGTAATCAACATCTCAATTAGGGTTCTTTCAAAAGTATCGGGCATTTTGTGAACACGTACGAGGGATATATGTGCCTAAACATGTTTTTCCAACAGTGCACTACCATGTCATCTCCTCAGTACATGAATCATCTCATCTGTAGTGCATCATTGAAGTAGACTTATGAAACAAGGAATGGCATAGCACCCTTCTGCAACAATCACATGTGGTAGAAGTACGCTAGACTTGCCTCACAATGGAAATAGGGGAGGCAAGTATTGCAGAAGACTAGAGGAAAAAGGAAATGTATTATCTTATATATACTTGACCTTCACCATAAAGTAATGTATCACGTGGAGGTTTTGAAGAGAGTATTGGAGTCACATTTTTCTTCATCGCACACTTTTGGGTATGTGCCCACACATGAAGAACACTTCATACATTATAATTTAGGAGGCATAACGCTTGGTGTATGAAGTATCCTTCGATAAAGTACATTGGGTTTTGAATTGACCTTGTGAGCTCCTTTACATAATACATATTTGAGGACCCCTTGTTGAACAAGCATTGGATGCAATGGCTTCATTTGGAGATTTATTATTGGTTGATAGTGGGGGCTTTGGCCCACTTGGAGGGGCAAGAGCTGCATTGAATATTTTTTTGAGGAAAGGAAAAAATCAAGGAAGATAAGTTAAGCATTACCCTTTGGCCCCTAAAAGGATCAAAATACACATGGGGAGATAAATGGTCCTAGAAACATACCAAAGTAGATTTGTAGGTGCAATATTTCAACGGTTGATCAAAATATGTTTATGTGTTTATATATTATTGCACATCGAATTATAAAATCACTTATATCTCAAAAATATATTGATAGGTCACAACCTAGCGAGACACCAAATTTATGTATGAGACCCGCTTGTTTGTGGGACAATGAATAAACCCTCTATGCATCCCACAAACATAGGGGTCTCATACATTAATTTGATACTAGTAATGTCCTAGAAAATACGAATATCTTAACAATAATCAAAATTGTGTTTTTTACATTTCTATGTCTCCATAAGTTCTACATTGAGTTCTATACTTTAAAAAACACATCAAACCCCTTACCTTATCATTGCCCTTTTGCCAGATCCATTAGCCCATACAACTTGATAAGAGTTGTCCACGAAATGCATTTCCATCACCAAGACCTGCATGAATCATAAAAAACAAATTATTTATATGAGTAAATATTATATAAGCAAATAAACATGCATTTAGTTATGTAAAATACTCTAGAAAAAACTTAAGTGGGCGCATACCTTAATGAGATTCTCTTTGTTTCGAGAATAGGTTATCCTCTATTGAACATGGCCAACCACGTGAAGCTGGAAGCTCATATGGCCCCTTCCCCCCCCCCGGCATTACTCTCAATTCCCCATACGCAATAAATGATTTTGTTTATATAGAAAACATATAGACATTCATGCATAACTAGGTTAGTCATCAAAACATATGAACATATAAACATTGAAGCATAATGCAGTAATTCATATAAACAATGTTTCATACTAGCAACATTGATAAACATCCAAATACAAGTCATGAATTTATACATCTAGTTTTTCTTTGATTTATGTTTTTTTGCATTCATAAAATTGACGATTGGGGTATCATAATCATCCTCTGACACTGTATTTCCTGCACCATGTCCTTATATTGTTTGTGTTTCCATGCACTCATGTACCATACTTCTGGTACGTCGTTGAGAAGGGTGTGGAGGCAGTTGTGCAGGGGCGTGAACTGCAACAACGAAAATGATCATATTGATATGTTGAAATATAATTGAAATAACTATTTCATTATTTTGATTAACATTACAATATTGTTATTTTCCTGTCTGTGTAGTTGCGACAGTTGGTGCGTTAATTTCTTGTCCACTTGGTTCATCTTGCAGTTCACCCTCTTGAGCTACATGCTCTTCCATTTAAAGAGGATAATATATAAGTATAAGTCAAGAAATAAATATCTACAATCACAGTAAATATTTCTAATTCTGAAGCATACATACCGAAATGAGTACTCTGCTTCCCACTATCATTGGACATGTGCTCCCTAGTATGAAGTGGTGTCTATTGAATACCGCTAGATTCAGTGTTGCGGTTGCACTGTTGCTTGAAAACAAACATAAATACTTAGCTAAGGGTGATATAATAAAATATGAATATACTTTACAAGCATGCTACTGCAGTTTCCTTATTCATTTTATTTACCTGCATTTGCGTGGCTGGGGAGATTGGAGTATGCCCCAAGCTTCTCCGATATTCAATCACACTTTTAAAATCGTACTTGAAACCAAGATTTAGGTCCTCTTCGGTGGCAGCAGTTTGGAACGTATTTAACTACAATGCATAACACCATTAAAATTACCAATAACAAAAACAGATATTTGTTCGCTACTGTTAAATAAATATTCACCACAGTTAATCATTTAATTCTTACGATTCGAGCATTTAGTTTTCCATAGCCACCCTGGCCTAGTTTATGTTGCCCGTGCTTTTCCACTCTAGCCTTGGTTGCTTTGGAGGTGTCAAGTAGCCTATATATGGAATTTTTGAAAAAAGTTAGATATTGGAATTGTTACTTAAAACAAGAAAGAAAAACATAAATGAGCATTTTTCACTAAGAGGATGACATGTGTTGTACCTTGCTTTACCAGGTCGTGGACGTCTTCCTTGTTTTTTAAACAAGTTCTCCTTTGCATCCTCTGTCAAGGCCTTCCACTCTTTCTCTGGAACCATGGGAGGGCTCTCATGTTTGAGGTCTAATTACAATTTCTCCCTATATTAGGCCCTGGTATATTTTAAATTTTCGTCGGCTAACTTTGTAACCACTTTCTTGTTGAACGTATTGCCGAACAAGTTTGCCATGTGGCCTATCAATTCATCTTTCTTTTCGCTATCTTGGGTATTCCACCGTATACGAATGGTGGGGCCAAACAACTCCAATGCTTTGTCATTCAAGTTTCTGTAGAAAACATTGTTTCCTGCACAAACGTGTTATCCATTAATTTATAATAATCTCAACAAATGTCCATTTCAATTTCATGATAAAAATGAATCAATTAATTAACAAATACATGCAATCTTCTGAATCTTAATCGGAACACATGCATCATCCAACAAAAAGGTGATATCTAGTGATCTAGTGCTTTTAATTCGTGTTGCTCAATGAATAGTTTCCTTGTCATCTACAGTACGTTCATCTCCGGAGTCATGTGGAGTCTCAGGCTCTGGATCATCATGTTCCGGCGTGTCATGTCGGCCAACATCAGTGCCCTCATCAATGGATTCGAGGGGAACCTCAGGAGGGTCAAAAAGCCTCATGTGTACTTTGTTTTGTCGACTTTTTTGTTGCATTGGACTATCAATGCTACATATATAAGTTGTAGGCTCAGCAGGATCCCGGGGCACAGGGTTTAAAAACTCCTACAAATGGAAAAATTTACTTTATCAGATCATATAGAAAATATAAAACAAAAAAACAGATATGAAATTGTAATAGCTGATAAAAATATGTGAAGATGTCACTTACCCCAAAAACAATTATTAGATTTTGTAGCTCTGCAATTCTTGTCATGTCCTCCTGTGTCAGGGGTCTTTTGCGAAACAAAGCTAGATATTATATGTTTTCCTTCTCCAAGGCCTTCACGACAGTTGTTATTGGGTCAGTGGAATAAAATATTCTGTCCTTAAGCCCCTCATCATCTAAATCGATTGTACTAGACTAAAAACATCAAACAATAAATGAAATTAAAATAATTTTAACATCAAAAAAATTCAGATATTGTAATCAAATTTAGTTATTATTAAGCACTAACAATTACCTGATGTTGTTATGCAGTCGGTGACTTCCCACGGTCACCCTGCTCTGATCTACTATGAGTGGGTGACTTCCCACAGTGACCATGCAACAATACATTAATGAATAAAATTAATGAGATGAACTTTAACATTTGAGAAATTTAGTTATTGTAGTCATAAGTTGTTACTATATTTAACATTTACCTGCTGAGGCACAACAGGTGTCTTTCCATGGTCACCCTGGACAGATGTAGCGTGTGATTTTCCACGGTTACCCTCGAAAAATTTTGACACAATAAATCAATCAACAAAAGTTATGAAATTCACATGTAACATTAAAAAAATGAAATATTGCAGTAATATTATAAAATAAATAATGAAATTTCAAAAATTTAATTATTATAGTCATAAGTTGTTACTATATTTAACATTTACCTGCTGAGGCACAGCGAGTGTCTTTCCATGATCACCTTGGACAGATGTAGCGTGTGATTTTCCACGGTCACCCTCGACAGATGTTGACACAATAAATCAATCAACAAAAGTTATGAAATTCACCTGTAACATTAAAAAAATGAAATATTGTTGTAAAATCAGAAAATAAATAATGAAATTTCAGAAATTTAGTTATTGTCGTCATAAGTTTTTACTATATTTAACATTTATCTATTGAGGCACAGCGGGTGCCTTTCCACGGTCACCCTGGACATATGTAGCGTGTGATTTTCCACGGTCACCCTGGACATATGTTGACACAATAAATCAATCAACAAAAGTTATGAAATTCACCTGTAACATTAAAAAAATGAAATATTGCAGTAATATCATAAAATAAATAATGAAATTTCAAAAATTTAGTTGTTGTAGTCATAAGTTGTTACTATATTTAACATTTACCTGTTGAGGCACAGCGGGTGCCTTTCCACGGTCACCTTGGGCAGATGTAGCATGTGATTTTCCACGGTCACCCTAGACAGATGTAGACACAATAAATTAATCAACAAAAGTTATGAAAGTAATTGTAACATTAAAAAATTGAAATATTGCAGTAATATCAGAAAATAAATAATGAAAAATGAAATATATGCAGTAAAAATTTGAAATATTGCAACAATAAATTATAACAATGATTGATCAAAGGTTGAGTTGAATGGTATGTAATATATTTACCCCCATAGTCGCACCCCCTCCATTTATTCGATTTAAGTTGTAATCGATCAACAACCCTTCACCTGGAACTATTGTTTTTGTTACACATACAAATATACGATTTCCTTCGCGTCCCTCAAATATGCAATTCGATTGCTTAGTTGTTGTCATTGGTCGTGTACTATCTATAAAGCCCGCAATGTTTATAGAAGCTTTTGGCCTTCCATCAATATACATAGTCGCCCCTTTATTTTGATTGTTATCTACTAGTTGTATATAATTTGCGGCAACTCTGTATCTCTGCATACTTCACGTATATTGGACCAACATCAACCAGTAATTGTATTTGTATAATGGTCTGACATACTTCATCAATTCAGTGTCATAGCCGACCTTTATGCCATCCATGGAAAATAACCCCAATCCATGTAAGAACGAAGGAGCAATGTGATACATCCTCCCACTGATGAAGAAATCTGTGTCCACTTCAGGTAGCTCCTTAGGTACCCATCGTTGCACTAGATGCCTATACCTCAAGGGAAACTCAATGTCACCTATGATCTCAGCATCATAATTACATGACCCTCCGTTGGCAATAAAAAATTGCATGCGTATACGAAATCTTTTCCTTACCTTTTCAGATATAGTTGATCTAGAACCCGTAGATCTAGTACACAACGTCTCACTTTCAACCTCTCTAACTATATCTTGATCATCACTCGAGGAAGATAGATCTGACAGATACCTATTTGGTGGTACCTACACTCGTTAAAACAAGAAGATAAGTAATCGTGCAAATATAAGTTTGTGGTACCAACACTCGAAAAAATGAGAAGATAAGTTAGCGAGCAAATATTCAGGGAACCCATGTTTTGCTTGGAGAATATACTTGATTCTATTGTATGTAAGAAACTTATTGGGGTCCTTGTTTACTTGATTCATATCATACTTGGCATCCCATTATTGTTATCTTGGTATGCTTTGGGCTGTGAGTCTTCTCTTTTATAGAATGGCCTAGATTGTAAGATTTGTGAAAACCATGGAAGAATTTAAGATGAAAAAGGTTCTCAGTGACCCTCAAAGGCACCCAATCGTTGAACTTCCTCTTCTAAGCAAGGTTGAATGGAAAATCTTACAATCTAGGCCATTCTTGAATCCAAAATCAATTCCATACTTAGCACTATCAGAACCATACTTAGCACAATGGATATGTCAAAACATGCTCTTGAAGAACTTTAAGAGTTCAACAAGGCTTTCCTAATTCTTGACACATTGTTCAATACTTCCCTAATTGGCTTGTTATAATAAAGTAGCTTTTATGAAATTGGCTTCTTCATAACTTGAGGGTCTTCACTCTTCTTACGACATCCATTTGTACCTCTCATTTTCATACACCTTTGTATAATCAAGTGAATGAGAGGTGTATGAAATTCGTTAGGATAGAAAGAGGCATTAAGGTCCCAACATTAGGCTTGGGAATTGATGTAGATAGGGTAATGAAGGAAATGCAGCCTTAGCGAGGATATTTAGGGTCTATGATACTAAAAAGGCTTAGTGGATGACACTTTTCTTGATGATACTAAAAATGCTTAGTGGATACTCAACAAGATAGATGCTTTAGAATTAATGAATGGTTGGAGGATACTCAACAAGATAGATGCTTTAGAATTAATGAATGGTATCCCAAGGGTGCTAAGGCCTCATCTAAAGATGGGTCAAGTGACAAGGTTCAATGACAAGACACGATAGAAGTTATATGACAAAGTAAAAGTGTTCTTACAACAAGTATAAGTGCCAATACAACTTGAAGGAAAGTACAAACTCTTATATGAAACAATAGATGCTTGCATTATTCAAGATAGGTACAATGGTGCATGAGAAACAAGCATATAACAACAAAGACAATGGTATCTTTCAAGTAAAAAGACTGTCAATATGTAAATGATTTCCAGTAATAAAGTATCACTAATGACTGCCCAGGAATGTAATTCAAATGCTACTTCTCCAAGGTGTAATCAAGAGCACATAATGACACTTCATTCAATGTAATTTTCAGTTCATGGATGCATGAAATATGACTGTGCAAATAGTTATTTCCAACATATAAATGATTGTCCAATCAAGCTTGTATTGTTACCACTTCAATGTATAATTAAGACAAGTCAAAGATCAAGCTTGTGTGTAATTCCCAACAACAATATATATGTAAACAATGATTGTTCAAGATGTAATTGCCAGCAAGCGAGGAATGTAAATGATTGTCCAAACATGTATTGTTTTCTATAGTATGACTGTCAAAGTATGTCTTAATTTGAGACAAGTCAAATCTAAAGATTACGTGTAAATCCCAGCAACAATATGTGTGTAAACAATGATTGTCCTTCCATGTAATTTCCAACAACAAGAAGCATACAAATGACTGTCACACTTATCTCTTTATAGCTAACTAAGACTGCATTTCTAGTGGATGATACTAAAAAGGCTTAGTAGATGATATTTACGAAAAAGGCTTGGTGGATGACACTTTTCTTGATGAATACTTGTTTGTAGTGTCCTTGCAAACCTCGTGGTTTGTTGATACTAAAGTTTACCTCGTCTTTAGAAAGTTTTCATAACACTTCTTCCATAATGAACACTACAAAAACACAAGGAAAATTGCTCCATACAACTAGATTTAGGGTTATGTATTCAAAATGGGACTTGATCATGTACTATGTTGATGTTGCAATATAAAGCCTTGATTTGGAAAAACAAAGATAGAAAAATTATTAGTTTTATGACTCCTCATCATTTAGGATTTATTTCAAATGTTGGCATGCAATATTTTGTTGAGGAATTCTCTCAAGCAGCTGGCAATCAAATAGTGTTCAAACTCTAATCTTCCCTACATGGACTTGAATATGAGATGCTTGCATAGAAAGTGCAAGAATAAATTAGAGTGGCCACCCTTCAAGAGTACATTAAGTATTGGGTGAATCAAGTTCTTAATGTCAATGTTAAGGCCTCGTGAATTTTAAGAATATTTAAGAGAGTTAGGGTATTGTATGCACCATCAGTTAGATCCAAAAACAATATCTGAAGATTTTTCTTCAGAAAAATAATGGTTCAAATCAAAGATGCTTTCCCCCTCCTTAATGTAAGTCAAACCATTCAAGACTTCCCTCTCTTAACTTTCCTATGGTTCAGTCCCTTGCCACACTATTTTCATTAGTGTCATGACCATGAGAATAGGGCTATGATTAACCTTTATCCTTGTATATTCCTCCAATATTTTGCTATTATTCATCATCTTCAGGATCCTTATCCCTTATTATGAGATTGAATGCAATTGAATTTCTCGTTTACTTATGTCATAGGAATTTTGTAATGCCATAAGAAAGCATTGTTTTACACTATTAAAACACCCATATTGACATCATATTTGCATCTTTATATAATTCTCGAGAGAGATATGAAAGACTACATAGTTTTTATGGCTTGTATATTTAAAACTTTCAAGAAAATTCTTGAGCATGTAGTCTTTCTCCAACTTTTTGATATATAAAGTTTCAATCCTTCAAGGTTCTTCTGCAAGACCTGACGTCTTCTATGTTTTATTGCCACTACATGTTTCTTGAATTGTGGTTAACATGGAGGAATAATAATCCTAGAGCAATTAGTGTATCCAAGTAGTTGGACGAGTTTTTGGTTTTATAAAATATTATGTCAAAGGAGGAAAAAAATACCAAGTAATTTTGGGTGGGTATCTAAATTTACTTCAAACAACATGGAGGTTTGGGGAGCAGGAGCTAGAGTAGACAATTTTCTTAGTTACTTTATGCATAAAATTAAAATCGCAGGCTTAGTAGACATGGAGCCAATTAAGTTGAGCCCAACATGGAGGAATAATAGGATTGGAGTAGTTGGTGTATCCAAGTGGTTGGACAAGTTTTTGGTTTCATAAAATATTATGTTAGAGTTGAAAAAAATCAGATTTTGGAACCCTAGGAACAAAAGTTAAAACTCGAATCTTCCCCTAACTCAAATATGCAGAATATCTAATTCAAGCATGGTACCCTAGCTCGAATATACAGAATATCTCATTCAAACGATGATGCATGTGTGCCCTAGACTTTTCAAAATGAGAAATTTGAAAAGGACAGAGTGAGGAAAAATTGTTGAGTTGGAAGTCATTGTTGGTCTAGTTCGTTTCTTCGTCGCTCTCTGTCTCTATGGCTCCTTGGTGGGGTCATCAGGTCTCTTGTGACGCCTCTTTGTCTATGTGGCAGGCCTCAGTATTTGTCTCTTTGTCATTTGGTAGTTGGGTGGGGTCTGTATCCGCCTTTGTGGAGCGTTTGGCAAGGGATGCAGGGTCGAGGGTTTCGTTTGGCAGAGGATGTAGGGTCGAGGGTTTCATTTGGAAGAGGATGCAAGGGTTGGGCGAATGACCGTGGGTTCGGTCGAATGGGGTCAGGTGAATGTGAATTGGGTTGGGTTCTGTGCGAATGGGGTTAGGGGTCGGGTTCTGTGCGAATAGAGAATGCGAATGGGGTCGGGTTCTGTGCGAATAGAGAATGCGAATGGGGTCAGGTTCTGGCTCTGTGCGAATGGGAATGGGGTCCAGTCTGTGCTTGTATCATATATATAACATATATATGTTATATATATATGTAACATATATATGTTATATATATATGTAACATATATATGTTATATATATATGTAACATATATATGTTATATGTGTAACATAAATATGTTATATATATGTAACATGCATATGTTATATGTGTAACATATATATAACATATATATGTTTACAATACATAAAATATTTTCTTTTTATAAATATTATATATTATATAATATTTTTTATATTATATATTATGTAATATTTTTTATATTATATATTATATTATATGTT
>SNQJ01S0001806.1:220126-239769 GCA_010110895.2 Picea sitchensis
CCCCCTAGGAAGCGCTTGACGCACACGACACAAAGAGCACTACTAGAGGGATCATCAGATGCAGTTGTCGAATCTGACGCACCCACACACACACATCCAAAGAATATAACACATACCCAACAAGAAACTCCTCCACTTCTTTAAAAAAAATTAATATTGATCAACCTTTCCATCCGTGGGGATTAATTTCATGGGCCCAATAAATCCCAATTCTTCAATGGGGAAAAATTATATCTTGAGAGCCATTGATTATTACACTTGGTAATATGAATCCATTCCTATGAAAAATACTTCAATGAAAGTGGTTATCTAGTTTCTTGAGCAAAATATCATAACTAGATTCGGTGCCCCTACAACTTTAATGTTTGACAATGCCAAATATTTCATGTCTATTGATTTGACATAATTTTCTATGGACCATTAGATAGTCGTAAAGCACTCTTATAACTATTATCCCACGGGGAATATATTAGCCAAGTCCATGAATAAAAATATGGTTCATATCATTAAAGAAGCTATAGAAGACCATCCTAGAAGCTAACATAAAGCATTATCCAATGTTCTTTGGGAAGACTGAGTACATCCAAGGATTCAACTAGAAACTCGCCTTGGTATATGGGAAAGAAGTTATCCTCCCTCTCAACATCTTTCTTCCATTTTTACAATTATCTAAGCTTGTTCTAACAGAGACACCAAGGACAGAAATATATTGAATAACCAACTGAATTTAGAAGAAGAGAGAAGGACAAACAAAAATTAACCAAACCCTAACAACTGAAGTTTGATTTATGTGGGTGGTAATTCACATCTTATGATGCAAATGGGTTCGAAAGTAGACCTTTACTCTATTCATCAAGAGAGAAAAGTGTGTTTTGCACTCATGAAATCATTAGTGAGTAAGAAATTTTTATCCATTTCCCATCATTATCACTCTCTAACTTGAAAAAGGAGGAGGTTATTCACCTTGGAAAGTGTGACCATGAGTTAAAGGCTTTAGGCATGTCACTTCTTTAATGATAGAGGGACTCTATTACCCACATTCACATCAAAGAAAGTGATCAAGGATTAAGCTAGATATCCCATAGAGTTTCCAACATGTAGATCAACAAGTAGATATCTTCACCAAATCTCTTCTAGAGCCCACCTTCACCAATATTCTAATGGCATGCATTAGAATAGGAGCATTTCCATAAAGGGGGAAAACATGATGTACTAGAACGTCTTCTCTTTGTGGCCCCCTTTTTCAGATTAAGGGGGGTGTTGATATTAGGTGGTTAATCTTCAGGTGAGGCCACATGTTGAGCTCTTGTATTGATGGCTTTATGGACCCTACACATGGCTTTAAAATCTAATTTAATTCATTAAGATCATTTCATTGTAGAATTCTTCGTGTGAGTCATATTTGAGTTTGGAAACCCTCTCGTATCATCAAAACATGCATTTACTACAACCATGTCGAATTTTAGTGCATACAAGCAAAAATTGAAAAACTTTCAACGTTGGCCCCATTCACAGGTCACTCGGGGCGAGGTCAAATTAAAGCATAATTTCCACTAATTGGTAAATGGAAAACCAGCTTGAAATTTGTTATATGAACCAAATTTAAAATTGAAGATGAATATGGTATATACCTGAATCATGATCTTCTCTTGGTTTTAGACCTCGTGCACAGTATATGAGCTCTTAAAGCATACCATGTCCATGACTTGGAGAAGCATAGTTTGAAAAAATTCATTAAGATCCTTTCATTATAGAATTCTTCATGTGAGTCATATTTGAGTCTGGAAACCCTCCCATATCGTCAACGCACGCATCTACTAATAACATGTCAAATTTTAGTGCATACACGAAGAAATTGAAAAAAATTCAACGTTAGCCCCATTCAGAGGTCACTTCGTGCGGGGTCAAATTAAAGCATAATTTCCACTAATTGGTAAATGGAAAACCAACTTGAAATTTGTTAGATGAACCAAAGCTAAAATTGGAGATGAATATGGTATATACCTAAATCATGAGCTTCTCTTGGTTTTATACCTCGCGCATGGTACATGAGCTCTTAAATCATACCATTTGCATGACTTGGAGAAGCATATTTTGAAAAAAATCATTAAGATCGTTTCAATGTAGAATTATTTGTGTGAGTCGTATTTGAGTTTGGAAACCCTCACATATCGTCAATGCATGCATCTACTACAACCATGTCAAATTTCAGTGCATACAAGCAGAAATTGAAAAATTTTCAATGTTGGCCCCATTCACAAGTCACTCTGTGCGGGGTCAAATTAAAGCATAATTTCCACTAATTGGTAAATGGAAAACCAGCTTGAAATTTGTTAGATGAACCAAAGTTAAAATTGGAGATGAATATGGTATATACCTGAATCATGAGCTTCTCTTGGTTTTAGACCTCCCGCACGGTACATGAGCTCTTAAATCATACCATGTTCATGACTTAGAGAAGCATAGCTTGAAAAAATTCATTAAGATCCTTTCATTGTAGAATTCTTCGTGTGAGTCGTATTTGAGTCTAGAAACCTTCCCATATCGTCAACGCATGAATCTACTACAACCATGTCAAATTTCAAGGCATACAAGCAGAAATTGAAAAAATTTGAACGTTGGCCCCATTCACAGGTCACTCTGTGCGGGGTCAATACATGAATCATGAGCTTCTCTTAATTTTTGAACCTCGTTCACGGTACATGAGCTCTTAAAGCATACCATGTCCATGACTTGGAGAAGCATAGTTTGAAAAAATTCATTAAGATCCTTTCATTGTAGAATTCTTCGTGTGAGTCGTATTTGAGTCTCGAAACCCTCCCATATCGTCAACATAGGCATCTACTACAACCATGTCAAAATTCAGTGCATACAAACAGAAATTGAAAAAATTTCAACGTTGGTCCCATTCACAGGTCACTCCGTGCGGGGTCAAATTACAGCATAATTTCCACTAATTGGTAAATGGAAAACCAACTTGAAATTTGTTAGATGAACAAAAGTTAAAAATGGAGATGAATATGGTATATTCCTGAATCATGAGCTTCTCTTGGTTTTAGACCTCGTGCACGATACATGAGCTCTTAAATCATACCATGTCCATGACTTGGAGAAGCATAGTTTGAAAAACTTCATTAAGATCGTTTAATTGTAGAATTCTTCGTGTGAGTCATATTTGAGTCTACAAACCCTCACATATCTTCAACGCATGCATCTAATACAACCATGTCAAATTTCAATGCATACAAGAAGAAATTGAAAAAATTTCAACGTTGGCCCCATTCACAGGTCACTCCGTGTGGGGTCAAATTAAAGCATAATTTCCACTAATTAATAATGGAAAACCAACTTGAAATTTGTTAGATGAACCAAATTTAAAATTGGAGATGAATAAGGCATATCCCTGAATCATGAGCTTCTCTTGGTTTTAGACCTCGTGCATGGTACATGAGATCTTAAAGCATACCATGTCCATGACTTGGAGAAGCATAGTTTGAAAAAATCCATTAAGATCCTTTCATTGTAGAATTATTCGTGTGAGTCTGGAAACCCTCCCATATCGTCAACGCATGGATCTACTACAACCATGTCAAATTTTAGTGCATACAAGCAGAAATTGAAAAAAAATCAACATTGGCCCCATTCACAGGTCACTCTGTGCGAGGTCAAATTAAAGCATAATTTCCACTAATTGGTAAATGGAAAACCAACTTGAAATTTGTTAGATGAACCAAAGCTAAAATTGGATATGAATATGGTATATACTTGAATCATGAGATTCTCTTGGTTTTAGACCTCATGCACGGTACATGAGCTCTTAAAGCATACCATGTCCATGACTTGGAGAAGCATAGTTTGAAAAAATTCATTAATATCGTTCCATTGTAGAATTCTTCGTGTGAGTCTTATTTGAGTCTGGAAACCCTCCCATATCTTCAATGCATGCATCTACTACAACCATGTCAAATTTCAGTGCATACAAGCATAAATTGAAAAAATTTCAACGTTGGCCCCATTCACAGATCACTCTGTGAGGGGTCAAATTAAAGCATAATTTCCACTAATTGGTAAATGGAAAACCAGCTTGAAATTTGTTAGATGAACCAAAGTTAAAATTGGAGATGAATATGGTATATACTTGAATCATGAACTTCTCTTGGTTTTAGACCTCATGCACAGTACACGCAAAATGTCAACTAGTCGTTGCAAGCCACGTGTGTTAGCGGGTGCGCTGAGATAGTCAACAGTCGTTGCTATAGCGACGAAATTTCGTCGCAATAGCGACGATAATCGCGGCCAATTTAATAAAAAAATGAAAAAAATGCTTAACTTACTACATATTTTTTTACGAATGTAAGAAACGTGGAAACGTTTCGTGGAAAAATCTCCCCATATGTAGTAGTGAAAACTTCGCCTGGTGCACCCCCGGAAGACTACGACTATTAAGGCAAAAGTAGAAAAAAATTTGAGAGTTGGATTTATTTATCATGTGCCATTAACAGAATGGGTTTCTAACATCGTTCTGGTAATGAAGAAACCAGGGACTATTCGAGTTTGTGTTGACTATAGGGACCTCAATAAGGCTTGTCATAAGTACAAATTACCTACTCCCTTCATTGACCAAATCACTGACAACTGTGTTGGAAGCGTAATATTTTCATTTATGGATGGCTTCTCTGGATATAATAAGATTGATATTCTCCCATCTGACCAACACAAAATAGCTTTTATCTGCCCATGGGGAATCTTCGCCTATCATAATTTACCCTTTGGCCTTAAAAATGTCGGAGCTACTTTCCAGCGGGCTATGTTGTATGCCTTCCATGACATCAAGCATATTGTTGATCCATATCTCGATGATCTACATGCTCATTCAGCTTGTCGAGAGGATCATATTGGTCATCTTAGAGATATTTTTTTGAGGTGTCACTTTTACAATATTCTCTTAAACCCACATAAGTGCATTTTCGTTTTTGAAACAACGAGACTCCTCGGCTTCGTAGTTCCCAAAGATGGGATTCAGGTGGATCTCTTAAAAGTTAAGGCTATTCTAGATTTACCTCCTCCTGCCAACTCACCAACTCCAAAGTTTGCAAGGGAAGGCAAAATGTTTGCACCATTTTGTCTGCCCAAAGAATTCATTTGATTGTTAAAGAAGGATCTCCCTTTCATCCGGGATGACCAGGCTCAACAATCGTTTGACATTCTTAAACATTCTTTGATGCATACTCCATTATTGCACCCCCCCCAATTATCCTTTATCTATTCGCCTCTACTTTCACCATCGCCATGGTGTTAGTTTAATAGGACAACGACGGCACAAAACATGTTTTCTATTACTTAAGTGAGAGTCTTATCGGCCCTGAACTACAATATTCACATGCTGAGAAGTTGGCTTTTACAGTTGTCATCTTTGTACAAAGATTTCGCCATTACATTCTACTCCCCAAAAACCACAATTATTGTTGACTCTAACCCCATGTATCACATTTTAACTCGACAAGTACTGACGAGCAAATACTCCAGATGGATCATTATTCTTTAGGAATTCGATCTTGAATTTGCCAAGTCTAAATCAAGGAAGTTGTTGGTCTTTGTTGAGCTCATTTGTGACTTTCCCCGTACCGATGAAGAAATTGAGCCCATTGATTCTCTCCCGGAGGGATCACTGTTCCTCATTAGTACGTCTGACCCTTGGAATGGAGACATTCTCTTATATCTCCAAACCCAACTCTTTCGGCTTGAAATATCTTGATATGATCATCATCGTATTCATCACTATGTGAAATATTATCTTATTATTGGCGATAGGCTATACCATCGTGGTATTGATTCAATCTTATGGCGTTGCTTAACACATGATGAAGTCGAATGTGTCTTAAATGATTGTCACTCTGAAACATGTGGCGGTCATATTTTGGGATGGCTACAACCCAAAAGATTCTGCATGCAGGGTATTTTTGCCCCTCAATCTTTAAAGATTGTATTGAAGCCGTCAAAAAATGCCCTCCTTGTCAAGTTTTTCAAAAGAAAACACACCCTCATCATGTTCTTCTTCACTCAGTAGTTGTCATCGGCCCTTTTTCCAAATGGGGCGTCGACTTTATGCAATGTAAGCCTACCTCAGTCAGGGGGCATGGTTAAATTATCGTTGCAGACAATTATTTCACTAAATGGGATGAGGCTATGCCTACATTCACGAACGATGGCAAAATTGTTGCTTTATTCGTGTTCAATCACATCATCACCAAGTTCGAAGTCCCACAAACCATCGTCATTGATCATGGATCACATTTTTGTAACCAAATGATGATTGAGTTAAGTGAAAAGTTGGATTTTCGTCATGAAAAGTCGTCCCCATACTACCCACAAGCTAATGGACAAGTAGAGGCCATTAACAAGGTCTTGAAAACCATGATCTAACGAATGGTGGGGCCCAACAAAAAAAATTGGCACTTATGCCTTTTCCCAGCACTCTGGGCTTACAGGACTTCCATCAAAACTACCACTGGATTTACTCCATTTCAATTGGTTTGTGGTTTGGAGGCAGTATTACCCATTGAATGTGAAATTCCATCCCTCAAGTTAGCCATCGAACTCCTGTCAAACACCTTTATTGAGGAAGAAAATTTTTTTATATCTGGAAAAACTTGACGAGACCCATCGTGATGTTGCTCTCGCTAATGAGACGCACAAAAAACGCATAAAAATCCAATACGATAAGTCCGTCCAACCTCGCACCTTTGTTGAAGGAGACCTAGTTTTAGTCTACGATCAAGATCGCGATAAATTGGGGGCAGGCAAGTTAGAACCCATGTGGCACGATCCTTACATAGTTAAACAAGTGTTACAAAAAGGTGCATATGTGTTAGCTGACTACGATGAAATCCCATTGAAGAAGCCTCGAAATGGGCTCTATCTAAAAAAGTACTATGCTTAGGGACATCCTGCATTCGTTCTTTGTACATTATTGTACTATAAGTTTTTGTGTGGTGTGTGTTTTTACTTTTGCGTGAGAGATTTTGTTCACCCTTAGCCGCTTATCATGCTTTGTGCTTGAATGCGCAGATGTCGGTGTCCTCTTCCATATACTCGAGATTTGCAGACGATGCCAGTCGACATACCCAGAACCTTGCTTCTGCAGCATGGGTAATCTATTCCTTTGCTAGCGAGTTAGTGAGTTCAGGAGGAATTTGCCTTGGCCCTCCGACAAATAATATCACAGAATACCATGATGTCATCGGACTTTTCACTAAGGCTTCTTCCTTCGATATATCTCATATGATTATTAACCTTGACTCTAAACTTGTGGTCTTTCAGTTAAATCGTGTTTATTCCATCGACGATCCTAGTTTATTGCAACTATACCTAATAGTTCGTCTCCTTGAAATATCATTCGATTACATTGAATATCAACATGTACCAAAGGAGTTTAATTCAGTAGTTGATTCGCTAGCTAATTATATGATAAATTGGCATATGTCACATAGATAAACATTCATAATCACAAAAGCATGTAAAATTTTGCTAAAATGAAAAACATCATTCATTTAACACTAAGATATACGCAGCCGAAGCAAAATCCATATAGATGTATATAATAGCAAAAATGTGTCACAACATATGTCCAAAAAAGTACTTTAGGGTCAAAAATTGGGCTATATAGCCCATACATCATGAAAATTGTCTCAAAAGTTAGGAATGTACCAAACATGAGACTCTACTAGTCTTCATGTGGTGCATAGTGCTCGTGGTAGCAAACTACTGCTCTAGCTACTCTATGTAGCACATGGCTAGTGCCCTCAAATACACCCACTACATGTCTCTAAAGGTGAAGTGGAATATCTCAAAGAAGCATCGAGGGGACACCCATTGTCAATCCCCTCAAGTTTCTCTCCACATCATGAAGTTCTCTGACATCGACACCCACCTCTACCTCTAGAACTCCTTTGTGTCGGGTCAATACTAACATACCTTCTAGACGTATTGGTCCCCGATTTGCGAGACGAGATGAAATTATGGTTAATTCCCTTTGTGCAAACAAAAAATTATATATATCAAAAAACTAAAAATAAAAAATAAAATTACGAGGTCATATTCCTTAGAGACTCACCTGACGCATCCCAGCATGCTCATCATGGAAGCACCAAGTATATACTACCCATGAAATTTATCCCTGCATAAGGAAAATCCTCAATCATGGGAATCTGATCCCTCCACCACTCAAAAAAACCATCATCAAATGAGAAGAATGGAGGACCGACTCGTAGTCGGGGTGACAAACTTGTCCACTTCTCCATTCATGGCTCGTTAATAGGACATGCATGCATACGAATCTGGGGTCGAAATAGTGGGACCCTCTCCAAGAAGAATTCTACCAACAGTGAACCGTATTCAAATTGTTTTTGCTTCCCTGTTTTTCACTTTGTAATTTGGTCTTTCAAGTTGACCAATACACCTGCACACCAATTGAAGACTTTTGGCTCCATGCATTCAATTGCATATGACATCTATGATTTGGAAGCTAAGTGAGGACTAGGGCTTTCGACCAATTTAGTGATGGTAAATGCAATGGTGCGGAGAGAACGATCGACGATGTCTTGGATGGAACCTTTGTCACATGTCTTCTGGGACCCTACCCTGCAAAACTTTGCAATAAAGTCATAGGTCGTCCTATCAGTGCCTTGGGATCCAATCAATATGATGGGTGCCCCCCCCCTGGAGAGCCTTGTCAAAAAATACACATCCCCAAGCTCAATCTCAAAAGTGTGGGAACCTACTCTGAAAACTTGTTCTACCACAGCCCACATTGCCATTAGATGTTTTAGAACCATTAGCTCTTTTCTCATGCTTTGGGCTTTGAAGGATTTCAATAACCCACAGTTCCTTAGAGCTGCCACAGTATGTGGATTTTGCAAAGCAGCCAAATCGTCAGTTTCATGTTCTCGTTCTCTCCATTCCAACATTGTGACAAGAATCTTCTATAAATCACAAGGAGAATCATTAGCAAAAAAAATTGGGATCAAACCAATGCTTTTTTGTTGAGTAAATCACAAAAGAAAAAAAAAATTAGTGCCTAACACCCCCTAGAATGGGTTACAGAGCGTTAACGTTCCCTATCCATGTTGTGCAGGGCGTTACTAATGCCTCTCACGACAACTTAGGGGACGTCAGTGCTCAAGGGCGCCAGAACAACCCTAGTTTGACTCAAAACCCAACAAATCTTGCACCAAACAGGAAATTGAAACATGAAAAGAACGGGAATGGAAAGAACACCAACCTGGTTCAGACGGGAGTTGAAATGGTGGTCAGAATCCTACAAAATCAATGCCTGAAAAATTGCTCAAAAGGGGGTAAATTCTCAAAGAGGTAACAATGCAAAGTAAAAATGAATTGGTTTTTACTCATTTTACCCTATTTTAACTATTTTTAACCAGTTTATTTTCACCTATGCTCACATTAGAGTAGCCTAAAAGAATTATTTTCATGCTATTTTGTGAATGTTTTAAGGATTTTTGACCCTCTTTTGTCTAGACATCGTTTATTTGGTAGGATATTGCGAAGCGGGACATTTTGGTGACCGTGTTTTCAAAGAGCATACTTAAACTTTATTCGAGCTCTTAAAGCAACGAAAAATCGTCTTTCGAGCGATAGTTTACCCCTTTTTCGATCTTGTTGGACTAACTACGAAAAAGGATACTCTAGCCCTAATCGGTTAGAAGAGTTCATGTGTTCTAGCCCTAAAAGGAATACTCTAGCCCTAATCATAATAAGAGTGTTTAGGTATTTTATTATGTTTTTGTATATGATATGAATTGAGTTGATTAATAATGATCAAAGTGCTCATGATGTTTTATATGTTTTGCATATTTTGCGTTAAGATGATTATCATGATAGGAATATTCATGATGTTATGCAATCTTATGAAGACATGTGGTATTTAGCATGTGGTTCCATTCTATTTGTGTTAATGTGATGTTTCTTATAATGGCATGTGATAATTACTTGAGGTTCATTTGATGTCGATATAATGATGTGATGCTTATGATGGCATGCAGTTCTTCCATCCCTATGTAAGTTTTCATATTTGCAATATAAACTTGGCCTATTCCTTTCACTATGTTGTTCATGATAGTATGTATGCTTAAGTTAGATCGGGTATAGACAGCTTTACTTCTTACCTAACAAGATCTAGTAGAAGTAGAAAGGTTTGCTTCTTGTTTTTCAAATCTCTTTAATCGTTGAAAAGGATTGTAGCAGCGAGGTCAAAGGATGGAGCAGTGAGGTCAAAGGATGGAGCAACGAGGACAACTTTGGGAAACAAGTAAGTCTCCCTCCTTCTATCTATACATTAACGAGTTAAATCTAAAAGGAAAGTAGTAACCATTTGTTTCGAGTCTGTCTTAGATCATAATTTGATCTAAGGAGGGTTCAACCTGTTCGCAGGGTGAATTTCTCACAACACCTTTGTTAAGGATTTAAGTTTATATGATTATATTGTTGTCTTCAAGAGCTAGTGTCATCTAGTTTGGCTAATAATCTTGGATTTAATCCCTAAATAGTCAATGAATTCTTGAGAAGCAAGATAATAGTTAGCATTATGACATTCTAGAATTTGTAAATTTGGAGGAAACCTCGTGGCAAATGACAGTGTATCAAGGAAATGGTTAGAAATACTTGTACAAGCACACCAAGTGTTGGCAATGTGAATACCATTAGTTAAATAGTGTGTGCATGATATTGTACTAAATCCATAAATGATAAACCTATGGTGCATCTTTCTCACCTACCCATCATAGCCTTCTCTACAGAATTAAAATGGCATATATCTACAATCATTGTTAAACTAAGATCAAGCTTCTCAAGATGTATTCATTAACAAGAATGAATAGCTCTAGTTCCATTCCATTTGAAGTCTTTGCTTATTTTCTTTATAACTCCAAGACCAATGCCAACTATGGAAACAAGTGCACTCTAATTATGTTCAACATACTTTGTATATTTACAATGTTCAAACCCAACACTTAATTAACAACACATTTTCCCATTTAATAGATATGCCAACCATAAGCAAGATACAAAGCACTTCTTGTCATTGTTATCACTATAACCATGAGACATTATGTGTGTGTGTGTGGATGATTGCATGTAATATCAGTGTGCACAAGCTAAAGGATAAATTGATTATATGTGTATTGATTTGTAATGTATGTAGAGATCACAATAATGGGTCTAGGTGGTGTTCCCTAGACTTTGTACAAAAGATGAAATGAAATTATATGCTAATGCATATGGTTTACACAACATAAGCAAATAGTCTATATAGTTATTCAAGCAAACTAATAATCATGTCATGGATACCAACCAGCAATTCAACCAAATCAATATTAGTGTTGCGGGGGATAAATGGGTAAAATATTTGTGTGGCTTCTGCAATTAACACCAATGCAAACTACATGCGACGAGAGGTATGTGAGGTTCCCAACGACTCAACTAATGGCTAGTGGGTGAGTTCAACGTTGATTTCCAACAAAGAGAATAGAAACTCCTAAACCAACAACTTATTTCCCTCCTCTATCAATCTCCTCTAGCATTTACATGGATGGTCTGGGGAAACTAGACATTATGGCCATCAAAGCAACTTGGGGAAGCAACTGTGCACAACATTTTGCATTTCTCTTGAATGGAATATACACAAAAATATACCAAACTGAAGCAACTAACCAATGAAACTCAATCACACATTCAATTAAACAAAATGGACAGTATAAATTACCTTGGATAAAGTCGAAGGAAAAGCTACAACATCAAATGCTTATGCTCAATCTTTATTCCTCCAACCTAGAAGAGACAGTTATAGAATCAACTATGGAATCAATGATTGATTCCTTGACTACAACTGATGGGAGTATGGAAGATTACCAACATAAGGTAGTTCAAAAAGAATTCTCTTGACAAGAGGGAGATGACCTTGATGAGACTGCTACTTCAATTGTCTGAGTATTCTCCCATGAAGTAGGAGTTCCACTGGTTGCCTCATGCTTGCACCACCAATTTTGGATTTCAGTATCAATAAGTTCGTACTCATGTTAGGATTTTATGAGTTTAGTGCAGATGTCAACTATATATTTGATAGATTTGATTGGCTCTGTATACAAATAAATTCATTCCTACAAAAAATCCAAAATAGATCATGTTGTGGTGTGGGAAGAGTTTGACTAGTGAAGTCAACATGAAGGACAAAGCAGGTTGATAGGTTGTTAATGTAGTATTCCTTATACATAAGGCTTTCACCTTAAATATTCTAAAGAGATTTCATAGTACAAAAGCAAGTAGTCATGTTTCCTTAGGTTTGCGAGAGTTCAACAATTTGACCAAGTCCCTAGCAAAGAGTAGGTTCAATATGTAGACAAAGAATCTTGGGTTTGGCAGAGAACACTTTCCTTGGTAAGAGGGAGTGCTAGAGTTTGTACCTCCACAATTGTTCTCATCCCAAGTGCACTTGTCAATTCAGAAGGTGCCTTTGAAGGTGTCCAAGACCTAGATGCACACAGCATGCAGGTTGGGCACTCTGACCTAGACGCTTAGGGCTAGGTTATTTTTAGTATACAACCCTAGCCTCCTTTTCTATAAAGAGAGGCATGATCTCTATTGTTATTCATTCAATTCAGTAGAGAGAAGTGAGTGTTTAGAGTTAAGATTTGTTACATCTAGTGTTCCCTCTTTTCAAAGTAATAAACATTGATGTGATTTGATTTTCAAATTTGTTGTATTTGTTATAATTTTCTATTTGATGTGTTTTAATACCTATTAAAAATCAATTGTACTTTTGATAGTACTTTTACTTTTATGTTGTTCCTAAATAGGTAGGTTAAGAAATATTACTAGGACTATTACAATGTGTTAAGAATTTCAATATATTTTAACATATATATATTAATTATGGTTAACTTGAGAGTTAACCTAAAGGAGAGAAGAGAGAGTAGAGCATTGCAATTGTAACCCTAGTGTGTGGATTGAGATCAATGGAAGATGGTGTTGGGAGGGGGTAACAACCCCCTCCAGAAGATGATGCTCTAGTTTTTCAATCGTTGGTTGTTGTTTCGATCAAGAATTCAAAGCCCCGATCTACCAAGTTTGTCAAAAAATTGGATGAGATGCCCAAAGTCTCACTCCCACCCTCCTCGGAAAGGAAGAAAGTGATTTCCCTAGCTGATCGTGGCATGATCGATCAGTTCCAAGGTATTTGGCCTTCCCCAAAGACAAGTGTGACTTCACTAGACAAAAATTGGAAACCTCTCGTCAAGGGCTCCTTGAATCACTTATTTTGCAAAAGAGGGTTTTTTGCCTCTTTGAGTTCATGGAAGACCGAGACCTGGTTTTCAGAAGCGGCCCTTATTTTTTAGGGGCAAGAGGGATGTATCTCAATAAATGGACCCCTAATTTCAATCCTGAGAATGATGTCCCATAGACCGTTCTGATGTGGGTTCAGCTTTCACATCTTCCTTTTCATTGTTGGAGTGATGATGCGCTTTGTTGCATTGGGAACTCTATTGGAAGGTACATCAATTGAGCTAAGCCAAAGGAAAATATGTTTTATTGCTCAAGGATTTGTGTTGAAGTAGATCTCAAAAAAGGGATCCCTGAGGTTGTGGTCATCTCTCTGGACAACTGGAAACATGTGCAACAACTCGAATATGAACATCTCTCGTTTAAGTGCGAAATTTGCCATGAATATGGGCATTTTGCCAAAAATTGCAAGAAGACAAACACATCTTCATCCCTCGATACAAATAAAGAAGAACAATGGCAAGCAGTGTCAAGAAAGTTTGGCTCTGGGGGCAGTAGATATCTACCCCCTCTTAGATCCTCTACGGGTCCCTCCCATGGAAAACCTCAGTCTTTGGCAAAAAACCCTCGACCGGTCGCAAATCCTACAACAAAAAAAAAATTTGAATCCCTATCCAACCTCACGATATCAGCGAAGAAGCAACCCCAATCGTGCTTAGAGATGATCCACCCATTCAGAAACCTCCTTCAATCCAAACAAGTCTTGGGTCCCCCTCGAGTAGAGGTGCAACACTAGCTATCCAACACAAGGAGAAAAGGGTTTTTTCACCAACTCTGTCAACGAAAATGTACCCATATCTAATCCAAGGATGGATGAAGCGAAGCTTTTCAGGGTCGCGGAAGTGGCCTTCTCAGAGGCGAAATACCATTCAGAAAGCAAGAGTGTTGATGATGAGGAACCAAAGTACAGATCTTCGAAAGAAAATCTTCTTAGAAGATATGGGAGAAAGGAAACTCAAACAATTCGAGAAGAACAAACTAACAAAGAGATTATATTGGGCTCGTAGCAAACAATCCCTAAGATGATAGGGGGATCCAAGCCGCCTAAAAATTCTGGGGGAAATGCAATGTCCAAAGGGGGTTCCCACTCAAACCCCTTGAAATGATTATACTAGTCTCTTGGAATTGTAAGGGTTTAGGATACAACCCCGAGATATCTGTTATCAAAGATCTCATTCGTTCAAAGAAGCCCCTTGTTCTTATGTTCGAGGAGACCAAAATGAGTGCGGAAGAAGCCATAAAGATAGGGAAAAGTTTTGGGGCGCCAACGACGCTATTGCTAGAGGCTCAAGAAAGGCCTTCAATGGTATTTGTACTTTATGGAACAACAATGAGGTATGTTTGGAACTTTCATTTAAAACCCAACACTGGATTCTCACTAAATTCGGATTCAAACAAAACAATAAAACCTTTGAGGTCATTAATGTGTATATGTTTGTAAATCCAGTGGAGAAATCCTCTTGTTACAGATCCATTTCCAGTCTGAAAGATACGGAATTCTCCAACAATTGTATTGTGGCTGGTGACTTCAACATCATTAGAAACATTGTCGAAAAACAAGGGGGGGTTTTGGTCGAGACCCCTTTCATGAAATAATGGAAGAATTTATTGGAGAGTGATATATGATTGATGTTACCCCTCAAAAGAGGAAGTATACCTAGTCCAACATGCGTTCAAGGCCAGACCATATTGTTGCCTGCCTAGATCGCTTCTTTATTCACAACATTTTCTTTGTCAAGACTCTTCCCTTAAATTATTTATCCTTCCTTCCCTAATCTCTGACCATAAACCCAACTCTCTTCACATTCAAGATCTACCCGACTATGATCCTTTTCCCTTTCGTTTTAACTCCATATGGCTTAACTATCAAGAAGTTTGTGATTTAGTTGAAGCCACTGGCACACCTAGGTATATGGCACCCTTGTCTATATTTGGGAGCGAAATTTTATGTTGGTTAAGAAAGTGCTTAAACTCTAGGCCAAAACTTCCTATAATCCACCGACCAAAGAAAAAGTTGAAATCAAATGCAAGTTAGAAAACTTTCAAAAAGATATTGAGAAAAAAGAAATCGCTATCCAACTACAAAAAAGAGAAATTGAACTCCAAACTCAATATCAAAGAATTTTGAGAAATGAGGAAGAGACTTGGAGACTAAAGTCGCGCAGTGTTTGGCTAAAGGTTGGTGACAAAAACATCAAATTCTCTCACAACTAAGCTAAGGCCCGACAGTCTAGGAACAACGTTGATAGTGTCACTTTAGACGATGGTACAATTGTGTCAGATTTCAAAGGCATCAAATCGACTACCAAGGCTCACTTTGTTGACCTATATTCTCAATCTGAAGAGGTTGATCCTTGTAATGTGAATACCATGCTTGAGCATATCCCTTCTATTGTTACAAATAAAGACAACTTAAACATTTCCCAACCCATCTTTGTGTCTGTAATATTTACTACCATATGGAATTTGGAGTCGGATAAAGCACTTGGGCCTGATGGCTTCTATATATCCTTCTATCGACATTTTTGGGAACTAACCAAATATGATCGTAAATACATGCTTCATTATACCCATCAATCCTTAAGAATAGGAGGCAACACCAATTCATCCTTTTTGGCCTCATTCCCAAAGGAGGTCAATCCTACTTCCTTCTCTAGATTTCGACCCATCTCTTTGTGCAACTCTTCCTATAAAATCCTCACCAAAATCATTTCCAATCGATTAAAAAGCATTATGCCTAAAATCATTTCCCCTAACCAAGGAGGCTTCATGCAAGAAAGAAAAATTATGGACAATATTGTGCTTGTCTAGGAGGTTATCCACGCAAGTGTTAAGACCAAAGGTAAAGGAATGGTTATTAAATTAGATATGGCTAACACTTTTGATTGTGTCAAGCATGATTTCTTATTTGAGGTTATGGAACACTTTGGATTCAACTCCAATTATATAAAGTCAGTGGCCTCTTGCATAAGTAGCCCATGGATAGCCCCTCTTTTCAATGGGAGGCCAACAGAATTTTTTTTAATTATCCATGGCCTATGTCAAGGATGTTTGATCTCTCCTCTTCTCTACATTTTTATGGTTGAATCCTTAAGCAAAAAACTCAAGCATGAAAGTTTGGTTAAGAATTTGTCTGGAGTACAGATAGTGCGAGGAGTCAAATCCGAACCATTCGCAATTTGCAAACGACACCCTCTTGTTGGGAGGTGCTTCAGTGATCATTGTAGTCGATTTAAACAAGTTTTAGACTCTTTCTTGGATGACGCTGGAAGAATGGTTGATCATAGGAAATTTTAGATTATGGGTTGGAACACATCGATTCAAATTATGCATGCAATTTCCAGAGTCTTTCAATTCTCTCTAGTCAATAAATGGTCATCCTTTCAATACCTGGACATCCCCATCTCCATGAAGACCACCACATCGCAAGATTGGTTGCAAATAGTTGAAAAAATAAATTCCAAGTTCATTCATTGGCGTACACAATGGCTAAATCATGCTAGATGGATTACGTTCATCAAAGCAGTCTTAGTCGCCTTACCTTTGAATCATTTCTCTACTATATTGGCTTTTTGTGGTATAATAAATCAGATTTCCATGAAGATTAGAAGGTTTCTCTGGCAAGGAGGAAAATCAAACCATAAAAAATTTCAACTTGTTAACTAGAACCAAGTGATTTGTCCTAAGGATAGAGGTGGTTTGGCCATTCGAGAACCAAAAATCATGAATATTGCAATTGGAACGAAATTATTGTGGCAACTTATCTCCAAGAAAACAGCTTGGTGGAAAAGATACATTTAAAAAAAAAAATTGTAGGCACCAAACAGAGATGCCTAGAGAACCCACCCAAAGTGGACAAAGGATCTCAATTTTTTAAGCTATTACTTGCAACGATTCCCCTCATTCGTGATAAGTTCTACTCGATACCTGGCAATGGTAAGCGCATCAAAATATGGGAAGACGGTATGCTAGGCGGGGAATGCATCTCTCAATGCCTCGATGTCGGAGTAAGGGTTCATTACTCTTTTTAATGTTTCCTTGTGGAATGCAAACTCCAAGACTTGGGTACAATGGATGCCCCTCTCCCCAACCACCCCCATGTTCCTTTAGCTCAATTCACTTATCTTTCCTTGCACAGTTGTTCTCCTCAAAACAGAGACCAAGCAAACTATGAAGGTTGGGGCAATTCAAGTAACAAAGTCAAAAAGGTTATCATACCTTGCTAGAGGAGTGTATCAATTACCAACGCTCGGGATTGTGGAAGGTCATTTGGCACAGCGATGGAATTCCTAAAATCAATACTTTTTGTTGGTTGCTTGCACACAGAAAAATAGTCACTTCTAAGAATTAAAAAAAAAAAACGAGGAATCACGGGACCATCTCGATGTGCCTTATGTCTTGATAATGAGGAATCAATTCATCATTTGTTTGTGGATTGTTGCTACACACAATAATTATGGACTCTTTCTCTAGAAGGCTTGATACATAGGTTCATTTGGCCCCATTCATGTGTGTTATCACTGAAATTTCGTCTGCAAATGGTTACAGGAATCCAGCAGCTTCAAACAGTTATGAGTTCACCCATGGACCAAAATTACCAAAAACGCATTTCCAAAAGGTCCAAAACTATACAACCAGTGATAAAATTAAGGTGTGTTATGACTACACGGGGCGCGCGCGCACATGCGCAAACCAGAAACGCACAAAAAGCACACATGCGCACGATGTACGACTGTGGTCGCTAAAATCCGCGCACACCTGAGAACGACGCATTTATGAGATTGATTGGCCTCCCACCCACTTTTCGTTCAGCTTCCAAGTTGATTTGACATCCAAATCTCGGCTCGATCCGACTGGGTGGCTGGTCAAAGACCTAAAAATGCCCTAAACAACCCCTTTTCACACTAAAAGTTGGTTGCACAATACCTCAAAGTGGTGCTATAAAACAAGGCCATGGGTGCACTACATTTTCAAGGAATTTATTTGCAAGGTTATGATGTTGTTATTCTCTTGGGGAATCCTCTTTTGTCATCAAGAGTATACTAGCATCATTACATTTGGGCAATCCATCTCACCTCTTGAGTGGATTAACTTGGGATTCTTTCACCATTTCTTTCAAAGTTGTAAGAAGAACTTAGTTATGGGGGTCCAAGAGCCCTCCCTTGGAGGAAGAAGGGACCCAAAGTCCTCTTTCTTCTTGGTGTTTTCTTTCACTAATATAATCCTTGCCATTGGTGACATGAGTCTTATTGGCTTTTTGTTCTTATGCTCAATAGTTTAGTTGTTCTTTCATTTCTTAGTTTAACTCTTAGCTTAGTCTTTTATGTTTCTTTTTCTAACCCTTTTCATTTACTGTTGTCTTGCTTAGCTAACCCAACTAAGCTTGTAAGCACCTTTGTTTTGCTCATTTAGGTGACAAAAGAGGCGCAACAGATTAGCGACTCCGCTAGGGAAAGGTATCAATTTCCTACCCCATTTGGGTTTTTCTAGCTCTTCTTTTGGTTTATTTAACCTGCAGGTACCTTAACCGGCCCAAGCCGACCTGCAAAACATCCAATTCAAAGTTGAATTGAAAGAATTCCATCCGGAATTTTCTTCACGGCCGTGTGTCAGGTGTGCGCGGGTTTATTGGCCCACAGTCGCACATTGTGCGCACGTGCGCCAAAATTACTATGTTGATTATGCGCACCTACGCCCAAAAGTATGTTTCGGTTTGCGCACAGACGCTCAGTGCACCTCTGTCTACTCTGAGACCCGCGCACATGTGCAGAAAAATACATTGTAAGCATTTTTATGATTTGGGGAAGGCCCCTAGCCTTCTTAAAAATGATTTCATGCATGTTGTAATCTGCACCACACTTAGTTCCCTCTCCATATAAAGGGATTAATCAAAACACATAGGCACTTAGGGGGTTTAAAATCATTATTTCCTCTTTTGCTTTCATTTTTCCACATGGATGGCTTGTTTTGACTGAGTATAAGTTGGAATAATTTATAATCACATAAAACTTGCATTGGGACTAGAAGTTGGATAACAATCGTTTAGTATGCTCTTCTCTCGCACTTCAAAGCGACCTTGAAAATCAGAAAAAGGTTGTAGGACAATTGCATCTCCCTTAAAAAGACTAAAACCTTTAGGAGAGGACAACAGCCCCCTCGGCACTCTTAGTTTATTTTTCAAACACATCTCAAGATTGTAACGGGCCCATACATGCCCACATGCTACAAAGATAAGATAGTGTTGAAATTTACTTTCTTAGATTAAATCACTAGGGAAGTTTAAAGGTTTTGTA
>SNQJ01S0001807.1:21080-40802 GCA_010110895.2 Picea sitchensis
AGTATGACATTTAATAATTGTAAAGCTAAACACATTGAACATGGAGTGCGCTAATATATTTCTGTTCAACACAATGATACTCGTGTGTGGTGTTCATTATAAACTATCAAGTAATATAAAAATCATGGTTACCAATCACATTATGAGGTAAAACACTAACATTAAGGATTGCTCAGTTGTACAAATCATTTACAAATCATTGGTATAATGATGTTACAAAACTAAGAAAATGACATTGAGGCTATGAGAAGCATTGTGGCTCATGTCGTATGAAGGAAATAATTGTGTGGTCGAATACTGCAAAGGTACAAAGAATTAAGTACTCTATGTGCCAAGATCCCACTATGAGAACTTACAAGTTCAATTAAATATATGTATACAAGAGTGAGGGATTAAATGAAATATAATGGAGGCGGTCTTTAATGCTCGATTTTGTACACAATGTATAGAGGTGATCATTGTCTCGTTCCTTGGAATTAGATCAACTTAGGTGTCCATTAAGTTGGTTAGAATTGATCATTGGTGTGATTCTTAGATTGCCTAGACAACCTTGATAACTAGTTGGTCAAACCAATCCTCTAAGATTTGATGTGTCATTGATGTGGACCACTCAATTGTTGTTGAGGTGACTTGTTGAACTGTATGTTGATTTGTCTATTGAGTTGATGCCAATCAAATGAAGCATCAATGTTAAATGATTGATGTGTTGAACATCAAATGTTGGTCATGTAAGAGGACAAAACAATGAGTTATATGGTTCAACGTGGGACTATTATGGTGCATTCAAACTTGGAAAAGGTCTAATGTAGACCAGGAGTGCATGGTTACACACATCAATTGAGCCCTCAAATATCAATGGTCCCCATTATGCGAGGTGCAAATTGTTGGTCCACGCCATGTCAAAATCTCATTTGAAGAAGAAACTCCACGACATTGTCCAATAGACAAGGAAACTTGTGTTGCACCTACTCAAGTGTGAAATACTTGACTTATGTTGGGAACTAACCTACTTTGACAATTATTAAGAGTTGGGTATATTTTCCTCAACTGTGTCACATCATTTTATTGATGATTTGATCAATGGTGTGGGCACATTGAATTATAGATTTATGTCAATGGGGTGCTTAAGGTGTGTGATAATTTGCTCAAGAGTTGGAGGACCCCAAGGTCATAACAATTTTACGTTGAACACTAGATGCATCCTATGGTATGATGCTAGTTCAAGTTTCAAGGCATTGTCAACTCAATGATGGTGTTTGGACATATCATAGTGATTACAACTTACATCAAGCACCTTTGAATCTCTCTTTTCAGATGCAAGGCCATACCTTATCCCCAATTGAGAAGTTGTATTAGAATTTATGCTTATTGTGGCACTACTTGTATTCCTCAAATGTTCATAGCAGAATGGCATCAACTTGGCATTGCACATCTTGTATATGCTCAACAGAGTGCAATCCTTTGTTGACTTATTTATGTGTTGATGTACAAGTGCTTATAAACAAGTTGAGCTAGACAAGTTATGTCCATGTGCAATGCAAACTGAAATCCCAAGCATGCTTCAAAAGGGACACATTATGTCAAACTATAGTAGGCTCAATCGCACTTGTATCGAATGAATGTAAGATTCTCATCTAACTTATGGGGGTATAGATGATTATACATGCATATTAAATGGACAATAATTTGATTCATGCCCTTTGTTTGTCTATTTGTTTGTTGATGGAAGGTTGAAGACATGTCAATCATTGTGTCCTTCGTGCTCCAAACAAATTTCTAGAAGTTGGTGATGAATTTGGGATCTTTGTTGAAGACAATGAATATGCACAAGCTGGAATTGACCCAGACATCTATGAAAAAAAGATATGTTGTGTCCTACACTGAGTTTTACTCCTTGCAAGGCACAAGGATTGTCATATTCGAGAACTAGTCAATAACCAAAAATATTGCCACGTGGTTTCATCATGTTGTTAGTATCCCTATAAGAACATCCATGGATACAAATTCCCATGGGCACAAAGGAAAAGAGAAAATGTGTATACAACTCCTACTTCATGTTGATCAATTTTTCAATGGCATAAATAACACAATCCTGATTGTATTTATCTAAGTTAGTGTTCAAGTGAGGTTAGTAAACATATTTATGCAAGATTTTTAAGGTCTTGTGGATGTTGAAATGACCTACTATCTTGGAGTAATCTGCCTCTTAGGCAAGCTTGTTGTGCTCAACTTCAATTAGAACACACAATTTTACAAGGCCATCGCACAAATGGTAATAGGGGCATGGTGTACTTCACAAGGATTGGAATGTCTATGTGTGAATGTGGGATTTGCACCATATCGACTCAACAAATCATTTATTTGATGTCCATGTGTCTAAAATACTCAATAAAGAAGTGGTTGGTGATTGGTTGAAGCAATCTATTGTACAAATAGAAGTTCCACGCTTACACTTGATCGCTAGATGGAACTATTGCATCCATGCCATTCTCTTCAACTAGTGCATGGTCTACATTTTTCTCTTAATATGCAAAAGCTATAGAGGATTGTGGTTAGAATGAATAATTATCTCCTTGCACAAGACGTAATGTTACCATTGCTCGATAGATTAGATGATTACATTGAGAACTTTATGATCCTTGACAACGTCATTAAAGGATTCAATGTGTGATAACTTCATTAAAGGATTCAAAATAATGTTTATTTGGGTTTCATGTTGTTACAATACAACTCCAAGTACAAACACTTGGGCATTGGTCTAGATTTCAAAGGGCGGAGCAAACCACTGTGGCACAAGATTGGTGTTTAGCACAATCTACATTTTAAGTTTGTTGTTGTGTTGAATTCCATTGGAACATGGTTCTTCTTGGCATTTCCATGCAAGAGAGTATGAAGAGGGTGCACAATGTGAGAGAAGCCCAAAACAAATATTTTCGTAGAACTTTGCCAAGACAAGAAAGATTCACAACTCTGAGAGGTTGGCTTGTGTAGATAGTATCAAATGACATGTATCTCTTCTGGATCTGTGTGCAAACCTAACTCGTCCATAATAAAATTGAGGAACCTAATATAGTTCATTCCAAACATTTATTTCTTCACATTGGCATATAGCTTGTGCTCATGTAAGGTCTTTAAGACCATGGAAAAGTGCCATAGGTGTTCATTACTTATCCTACAAAAGATAAGAATGTTTTTGAGATAAATAATAATGAATCAACATGTGTATGGTTGCATATCATTGTTCACAAGGTACATGAAAGTCATTAGTGCATTGTTTGGATTAGTTCTATCACTAACCACTCATACAACTCATCCTTCACTTTAAATGTATTGTTTTAAATATATGGACTGTCAATAAGAGCGGTAATACCCAAACAAGTCAAGTCAATTTTCAGGAAGAAACTTCTCTCCCTTCAATGTATCCAAAAGGCCATTAATTAATGTGATTAGGCACCTATTATTTGATGTAATCTTACTCATGAAACAAAAATCAATGCAAAGATTCCAATTGCCATCTTTATTGGGCATGAGCATAATGGGGCTTCCACATGGACAAGTTCTTGGTCGGAGTTACATGTTGTGTAAGTAAGGGTTTTTGTTTAATCCTCAAACTAGGGTTAAGCATGTGGTTTTGGTAAAATAATCATATCTAAATATCGTGAGCTCCAAATTGAGTGCTACTGGTAGCATTATACAAAAAACAAGTCAAGGTGTTTCAGGTACATATTTCATATCTTTTAGGGAATTATTGGCAAAGTTGAAGTTGATACAAGTTCACTCTCCTAAAATCACGTGACTAAGCCACGTGGTTAGTCGATCGTTACACTCATTTAAAGTGTTAGTTATTGCCTTAATTAACCTTGGCTTGTGCAAGTTCTGTTTTTTTTGGAATTCGGTTGTAGTCATAAAGTCTATGCCATGCTCTCACTTTGGTTCCTAGTGTGGCATGTCGAGGGAGAAGTGGAGCGAGTTGGAGTGGGATTTGACATTTTGTGTTCGATGTTGAGTAATCAAACTTCGGTGGCCAGAATTCCTTTGGTCCACAGGTTCCTTCCCCCTTATTTTTCTTCCTTTTATTTATGGGTATTTGATGGTTTGAATTATGGAATTGTAGAACATTTTCTGCTCTTTGGGTTTTATGATAATGGAGTTGTTGCTTTCATGTGGGAAGGTGGACTGGATGATGACAGGTCTCTTTTGTTTTCTGTTGTAGTCAATTTGGGGGTTGGGGATAATTTACTCTTGAGTATTCAGGGGTTTCATCTCATAATTCCAGATTATATGCCCCTAGTCCTTGCTAGCTCATTTTCCCCGGTATTCTATGGGCATTTTCTCTTATTCTTTGGCTCTAGCTTGGAAGATGGTATCCTAGGTTTTATTTTATGTCTTGTTTACTCATGGCGTAGTGTTACATAGGTTGGTAGGAGGGGTTGCAATTATGTTTGGTCTCAATCTTTCGAATTGGACATTCTGGGAATTGAACAGGTTAAACTAAGTTTGGAGGATTCTTGTGTTTTTTCCTTGAAATTTGAATTTTACCTAGGCCCTTTATTTGTTGGAAAAGGGTTCATTTTGGGACCTGATACTACATCTTGTTATGGTAATGAGTGTGTTTTTGGACTCGGTCTTGGTGGAGGTATTACTTGCACAAATGTTTTAAATCTTGGGCATAGGGAAGCAGTTGTTGGTTATAATTGTTCTCTTGCTATCGTTCTAACAAATTTTGTCAGCAAAGGCAGTAACAGTTTGGAGCTTGACCTTACTGGTTATAGCGGCTCTTTGTTTGGTCTTAAAATGGACCCTTCTTGGAGGGAAATAAAACAAATCCTTTGATGCCACAAGGAAATTTCCGAAGCTAATTGTTCTGCTCTTCAACAATTATCAAACAAAGTGGGGAATCTAGAATAGGTCTCCACCCAATGTATTGAAAGTTTGGAATCAGAGTGCCAGTTTCTAAGAACATTGGTCTTGCCTCAACATACACATTCCATCTCTATCAATCAAGTGTCAACTGCTTCTCACCGTGGAAACATAGAGGAAGGACAAGGGGTACTTGGAGTCGTGCCAATGGACATAGAAGAAGAATATCCACCTCAAAGTGGAGTGCATGGGGTCCTTGACTATGGCTCAATCAACAATTGATGTACTCCGAAGTTATATTTTTAATGGGGTAGTTTTTTAAGGAATTGTCTTGTCAAGCAATGTGGAATTTTCTCAATATTGTATGTATGTTTACAATTTACTAGTAGTAGAAGTAATCTTGGCTATAAGCCACAATTTCGTAATAAACCAGCTGAAATTTGTTGTTTTCCTTGGCACAACTATTATATAATATAAAGCTTCAATTTCTTTAAAAAAAATAATGGAAAGAAAGGTTGAAATCCTAAATATAGTATCGAAAATAGAATTCCAAAATTTTAAAGATGATCTCAAGGAGAATGAGATAGCAAACAAAGATTATTTCAAGGAGATGGAAAACAAAGATGATATTAGAAAGATGGTAAGAAAATATGATCTCAAAGACATGGAAGATGACCTTGTAAAGGAGTTATTAAACCTCCTATATTAAACTCTTGTTCTCAAGAAGAGGGTAGGGAAAACAAGAGGATCACATCCCCAATCACATTTGGATAAAATTTCCACACATTTGGAGAACATGAGAGTTGAATCCAAAATGCATGGACAATTATCACTCCAATATACACACCATTGTGGTTTTAATTTGGGACCAAGGAACTAATTCATTCTTGAGATCGATATGAGGAAGTTTGATGGTAATGATCCCATAACATGGATATTGTAGATCAAGTAATTCTTTGATCTACACCAAGTGCCAACTCTACAAAAGATAACTATTGCATCCTTACATTTAGAACCTGAACAATTTGTGTGGTATTGGTGGCTTTATGACCACAAAAACGACTTTATTGTTTCTTGGTTTGTTTTTCTAGATGAATTGATAACACATTACGAGGATGATATGAAAAACACCTTTTTTTTCCAATTGTTAAATCTCAAGCAAAGAGGTCAGTTACATAYGACATTCAACAATTTCAAAAGTTGAGTCTTAGGGTGAAGAACATTCCAAAGCACAATYTGTGGGATCTATTTATGGGCTCTTTAAAGGGGAGCATTCAACATGAGGTGCATCTCTTGGAACCTAAATCCTTGGACAAGGATTTYAGTGTGGAAAATAGATTTGAAAGTAAAAATATGGCTACCAAAAGGATTTTCGCTAATAACTATAGAGAGTATAATGTTTTTACTCCTAAAATCAYTCAACTTGTAAGGTTGACACCTCAACAAATGGATGAAAGAAGAGCAAAGGGATTATGTTTCAATTGYGACAATAAGTACAATAAGGAGCATCGGTGTGGTGAGAAGAAATTATTCTACATACGTCATGAAGAGGAAGAAGAGACAAGATCTAAAACTAGTAGAGACTACTCCAACCATATTATGTCATGCTTTGGCCAACATTAGCACATCTCAAACTTTCAAGATAGAAGGATATATCGAGAAGAAAAGGTAACAATGTCAATCGATTTAGGTAGCACTAATAACTTCATTAATTATAAATTAGCCAAACTTCGAAGTTGCTTTATATATCCAACACTAGAGTTTCAAGGAATGATTTTAGATGGAAGTAGCATAAATTATTCAAGGAAGTGTCATAGTATTAGTCTCGCTATGGTGGATTATTTCTTGGATGGTCCAATGACTACGACTCAAATGGGTGGTGTTGAGGTGGTATTAGGGGTCCAATGGTTACAATCATTAGAAACAATGGCTTTTAATTTTCTATAACATTTCATGAGATATTTATGGAAAGGTAAGGAAATTGAACTTGGAGGTATGCAAGTGAAACCATCTAAAGTGATAAGTTTTAATGTCATGACAAAATTGTTAAAAGGGCATATCCTAATCTCACTCAACTCGTAAGGTTTACACCTCAACAAATGGATGAAAAAAGAGCAAAGGGAATATATTTCAATTGTGACAATAAGTATAGTAAGGAGCATCAGTGTAGTGAGAAGAAATTATTCTACATAGGTCTTGAAGAGGGAGAAGAGAACAGATCTAGAACTGGTAGAGACTACTCCAACCATATCATGTTGTGCTTTGGCCAACATTAGCACATCTCAAACTTTCAAGATAGAAGGATATATCAAGAAAAAAAGGTAACAATGTCGATTGATTCAGGTGGCAACAATAACTTCATTAAGTATAAATTAGCTAAACTTCTAAATTGATTTATATATCCAACACTAGATTTTAAAGGAATGATTGTAGATGGAGGTACCATAAATTATTCAAGGAAGTGCCATAGTATTAGTCTCGCTATGATGGATTATTTCTTGAATAGTCCAATGATTGCAACCCAACTGGGTGATGTCGAGGTGCTATTAGGGGTCCAATGGTTATAATCGTTGGAAACAATGGCTTTTAATTTTCTAGGACATTTCATGAGATATTTCTCGAAAGGTAAGGAAATTGAACTCAAAGATATACAAGTGAAAACATCTTAAGTGATAAGCTTTAATGTCATGGAAAAATTGTTAAAAGAGGACATCTAAGAGTAATTACACAATCGTGCTCACTGGATATTCAAACATCTAAGCGCTCTATGCCCTTGGATCTCCAAAGAGTCATCAACAATCATTCCAAGATATTTACTGAGATGCCCAAAGGTCTTCCTCTTACTCGAAGAGTGTGAACACACTATTCAACTAATCCCAAGGGGGTTTCCTCCTAACATTCAACCTTGTAGATATCCCTATGCCCAAAATAGAGAGATCAAGCATATGGTTCAAGAAATGCTAGAGGTTGGCAACATTCTAGCTAGATAAAGTGCTTTCTCTTCACTAGTGGTGATAGCTTACAAAAATGATTTTCCAGGACATATGGTTCTTGATTATGGAGATCTCAATAAGGTCACCATCAAAGATAATTTCCTATTCCCGCCATTGATGAATTTTTAGATGAATTGTAGAGAGCAATTTTCTTTACTAATTTGGATCTTTGTTAAGGATATCTTCAAATTAGAATGAGCAACAAAGACATCCCCAAAAAAACCCTTAGAACACATGAAGGTCATTATGGGTTTCCAGTGATACCTTTTTGCCTCACTAAAGCACCCTCGACATTTAAAAGCTTGATGAACTCTATTTTCAAACCCGCCCTTAGAAAATTTGTGTTGGTGTTGTTTGATGATATATTAATTTACAATAAATCTTGGGAAGAGCATGCACAACATGTTGACATGGTCTTAAAACTATTCGAGGAGAAACAACTATATTCAAAGCCTTCCATGTGTGATTTTAGGGTTCAAGAAGTGGATATTTGGGTCATATTGTATCTCATTAGAGTGTCATGGTGGACCCTAACAAAATTATAGCCATGATGGAATGGTCAATACCCAAAAAAATGAATAATATTAGAGGATGCTTAGAATTGATGGGATATTAACATAAGTTTGTCTAAAACTATGGTTGAACGCGACAAATGTAACATCATTATTGAAAAAGGATGCCTTTTCTTGGACTAAAGAAGTAACCTGAGCTCTTGAAAAACTTAAGGAGGCCATGTGTAGAACTCATGTCTTGGTCACATTCAACTTCACAAAAACTTTGTTATGGAGTGTGATGCCTTGGAGTGTGGCATTGGTGCAATTTTCATGCAATAAGGAAGGCCCCTTAACTTTGAAAGCTGCCAATTTAAAGGAAGCAACCTACTCAAACCCATTTATGAGGAGGAAATGTTGGTTGCACTACATGCAATCAAATAATGTTTCCCTTACCTAATAGGGAGGCACTTCAAGGTAAAAACATATCATGATAGTCTGAAGTACTTTTTTGAACAACAACTATCTTTAGAGGAGCAACAAAAATGGGTCATAAAGGTGTCACATTATGATTTTGAAACTATATACAAAAAAAAAGGAAAGAAAATGTGGTGGTGTATTCACTTTCAAGGAAATAAGAACACAATGGGCCTTGTTTTGTGCTTTATCCACTTTACAAGTTGATTGGATGGAAGAAGTAAGGATATAATGGAAGCAATACTAGAATGCAGGGCAAATCATTCAACAACTACAATAGGACCTTATTGCATCAGATGAATTTGCGTGGAATAATTATTAACTTTGGTATAAGGATCACTTGTGTTTATTTAAGAATTCCCAACTCAAATAGAAGGTCTTTTTTGGAAGTGCATACTTCTCCCACAGGGGGATGCCCGAGATTTTTGAGAACTTATCATGATATCAAAAAGGTTTTTTTTCATGAAGATATTAAAATTGATGTTCAAAAGTTTGTGCCGGAGTGTTTTGATTGCCAATAGATTAAAAGAGAGATAATCCAGAGACTAGGTCTTCTAGAATTTTTAACCATACCACGTTAGCATTGGGAAGACTAGATCATAATGAATTTTATCATAGGTCCACCAAAGTCAAAAGGGAAGAATGCCATCATGGTGGTGGTGGATCAAGTCACAAAGTATGCCTATTTTTGTTCACTTTCTTGTTCTATTAAAGCAAGTGCAATAGTCACAACATTCATGGAAATAGTTCAGAAGTCATATGTAAACCTCGAGAATATTTTAAGTGATAGAGATCCAATTTTCACTAGTAATTTTTGGACTAACTTGACTTCTTATTTGGGCTTTCAACTAGCTCACAACTCCTCTTATCACCCCCAATCGGATGGGTAAACTAAGATTGTGAATAAATGTATGGAAGGTTAACTTTGTTGCTTTACATTTGATAAAATAAAGAGTCAAATGGTTACCTTTGTCAAAATGGTCGTACGACACATCCTTCCATACTTCATACCCATTCATGGAACTTTGTGGGAATCATATGCCATCCATCACAACATCGTTGAGATGGAAATCTAAGGTTCAAGTAGTGGAGGATGACAATGAGCACCAACATGAGGTTCTCCAACTATTGAAGGGAAACTTTCTCGTAACATGAAAAATCTGAAACAACACACAGATCAACATTGTAGTGAAAGGCACTTTGAAGTGAGGGATTGGATTTTTTTAGGCTACAACCATACAAACATGTATCCCTCAATAAAAAAAAAACAAGGACAATAAATTAGTATCCAAGTGTTGTGGTCCCTACAAGGTGTTGTAGAGGATTGGCAATATGGCTTACATATTGGATTTACCTCCCTCTGCATGTGCACATTTGGTATTTCATGTTTCTTGTTCAAAGAAGGTAATCAATCACACGATCCTAGTTAAAACTAATATGTTAGAATTTGATAAAGAGGGAAAAAACGTACTAGAACTTGAAACAATCATGCAAGCATGGACCAAGCAACTACATAGTTGAGCATTCATTAAGTACCTTATTGAATAAAAGAACTTGCCAATAAAATATGTGACTTGGGAAGATGAGTTATTCATACAAAATCATCCACAACTGATCAACATTGACGACAATGTTGTTTTCAAGGGGAGGGGCATGTTAAGCCCCTAACCATAACCGTCATTTATTATCATTACATGTGTGTGTGAACAAATAGTGATATTTTTAAGATAGAAATCAAATATACATTGAGTTGTCCTTCTAGGACTTAGTTACTAATCATGACTACTTATTCATATATCAACAAAAAATATGCTAAATCTACTTTTTACAGTCTTCCTCCAAAGTAAAAAAGCATTACAACTTATCCTAAAAGCTTATACTAACTTTTGAGCCCTTGCATATATTCATAAATTTATTGTCCATAATCCTATCGTCATAAAATATAGGAGTTCTCAATTTCTATTACATAAATTATAGTTATGTCAACTTATTGTTATCATTTTCTATCCTTACTTGTCTCCTATATACACATTGAGGAAATTGAATCAAAGAATGATATTATATTGGCATGCATTTGATATACTGTAAAATGAGGTTGCACCCTCAAAGAGGTTTCTTGGTAAATTCCATCTTTCCTTGATTTGAGTGTGGCATTACTATGTTGTCTTTTGTGCTTATTTTGAACATTTGGTCCATAACATTAGAGAGCCAATCGTTCATGAAGTGGTTGAATGTTGTGAACTACAAAAATTAGGAGGTCGAGGGTCAAGTCCATGAACTGGTGCTTCCTTGGATATTGTAGGTGTCTCATTTTATGTCCCCCACCAAGATAGGTTAGCACAAAAAATTGCTTAACTAAAATGAGTTTACCCTAGGTACCATCTTGCAAATGAGGGAAGTGCTTGGTGGGTTTCCTTGAGATGTGCATTTCATAAAAAAAAGTAGTGGCATAGAAGTTGGTGGGTTTCCTTGAGATGTGCATTTCATAAAAAAAAGTAGTGGCATAGAAGTTTTGTTGTGTAACAACATGCCAAGGACTACATCAATATGGTGTTGGACTTGATAGTGGAGTGGGACGCTAGCAAAATTCTTAAATTTGTCATCATATTCCTCCAAACGCATGGACAATTGCTTCTATCACATAGGTTGTTTGAAAGATGATACCTAGATTGGCAAGATAGTATTATATGCAACTATCAGCGCAATGGTCAACAAAATGAACTTTAATGCGTGGTTTATCAACTTACAACACTATTTTATAGAAACTAGTGAAATTGTTAGCTTAGTCTTTACCTCGAGAATGTGAAATAGTGTCTCTTGAATTTCTAGGATAATGCTTCGAAGGCATGATTGATAATACCATGATGCTCCCACAAACGAGGTTGTCCCAAAAACAAATTGTAGAGGTGTTATGTCACAAGTTACTTCATCCTTCCATGTGTAGATGATGCAATGAAAAGTGCACTGGTGTGTGATGTGCAACTGCTTCCCTATGTTGATTCATCCAATATTGTAGGGTTACAGGTGGGGTTAGGGAGCTAATTTTAGTCATTGAACTACCATCAAAGAGATTGAGTTCTCGATCCAACTCTTGTTGTCATTAATAAAATGCAAAGGATGCAAATAAAACAACATCTACTATGGAACAAACACTCTTTTTGTTCCTCAAATTTATCTATGCTAGAAGGACTTGAGTCTACATGTGTTGTGAGAAGAACAATGTTGGAGGACTTTGGTGTAGACGCTACAACCTACTCCCCTCAATATTGTGCAAGGGAACATTAATTTGCACCAAGAGAGACTTAAAATCATGATATTATTCATTTGAGTGTGTGGTTGTTGTATGTGCATCATAGAACCTATCAATGTCTCGATGGCAATGACTTATGTGACCTCATTTTTTCTAGGAAAATAATTTATTGAAAGGCGCAATGTGTCCAAAATAGAGTTTGTATGCCTATTCTTCACTTTTTGTTGTTATTTATGGAAGCAAGCTATTGTTCACATTGGTCACAAGAAGAGTTGGCATGGTTCTTAAGTTTATTCTTTTTTTCTCAATCTTTTACATGAACATGTGTGCATCCCCAAGTGTGTTCCTCGAAAAACAATCAATTTTTACATTAATGTACTATTGCAATCCACTCCAATACTTGAGAATAAGGTTTGGTTGATTCATTTTAACATTTAAACGATGCACAAGTGATTGCGATGCATATATGCAGATATTGATCAATTTGATCACAACATTGGTGTGGTTGTTTCCACTTCATGTATTGAACTTCTTGACACCTTAGTGGACAAGTTTTTTAGTGCAATATTTTCCCAAAGTTTCCCCACATAGTGATGGACTCACCATGATCTCCACATTATTGGTTACATGCTTTGCACCAATCTTTGGTAGTCAATGGCCGCAACCTTGATTTTGTGTCATCATTGAAGTTGGTGGCTTCAAATTATGTCTAAAGTGCACCAAACCACTCGTTCCATTCCCTAGGATCTATCTTCCCTTCCAACAAAGGGAATATTATGCTTGATTTTCACTTTGAAGGGAGGTTTTTAGCAAAACATACTCAATCAATACTAAGTGGATGTTTTGGGAGTGATGAGAGGCACAATTATTTGAAATAATTATGCAAGCTAGTTGTAGATTTCTTCATACTATTCTGAAGTGCTTCATCAATCATGGATTGCATAGTGTGTGCATCAAGGACGACAAAGTCAATGGAGTTAGTGTTACCCACAATGTTGGGTCATGTTGAGTGTCTTAGAAGGTTGGTAGAGGGAGTTTGGATTGACCATATGCCCCAGGTACTCAAATATTGTCTAGACTAGCATTCAACTTCACCTCAATCTATGAAAATTGGAGAAAGTACTTACAATAATAAATGAATATATGGAATAGAACATCTAAGATTTGATAGCAATGATCAAGATTTAGGTGGGATTAAACACCTAGATGGGTGCTAACCATAGGATTGTGAGGAGACTTGTAAGCTAATATGCCTTGGGCCACACTAAGAAAAAACACATATTTGGTGACAACAAATTAACATGTCTTGGGCCACACTGAGAGAAAGCACATATCTGGTGACAACAAATTAACACGACGATGTTATTTTGTATGGATTAGTTAGGGAAATAATTAGCTAAATCCCTTAAGTATAGGAGCTTAAGGGATTGTCCAACCAAGATAGTAAGCATATGTGCACTTTTGGGAAGAAGCCCCTTCAACATTGTTATATTTTTATTCTCATGTTATTTAGGGTTGACTCATTAAACACACTCTTTTATATATTACCGTGACATGTAAAGTGTTGGCTTGGGATGAATGGTGGACTTGAGCAATGCCCCTTTGGATGATTACTTTTTACTATCTTTCACCAGTATTACTTTGTAAATACTCAATCTATCTATTATGTCAAGTCTCATGAGAGAGTTAGAGCACGTTTATAAATTACTATAATCCATTATTTACATAAGCACCTTTGCCGACTTTCTGCCTACAATTATCTTTGTATAATTGTATCTTTATGATATTATTCTCAATTTTTTAAGCCCGATTCAAATTATTGTTTTTATCTAGGATAGTTTAGCAAATGCATAATTTTCTTTGAGATTACTTTAACATTGTTTCATTCCAAACTTAGTTTATTTCTTGCATTGTTGTATTTAATCATCAGGTGTCTAATTACATCCTCCACACATCTAATATGATTAGTTTTGTTGCCTAGAGAGTACCATGTTAATGGCTCTCATGGAATTTATGACTCCCTAGAGTGATAAAAATGTTCCCAAACTTCTCCACCATAAATCGCAGGCTATTTATGACATACTTCATCTCCTAGGGTTCCTGTGTCTTGTACATTGGTGTGGTTGTTGCCACCTCATGCACTGATCTTCTTGACACCTTCATGGACAAGTTTTGTTGTGCAATATTTTCCCAAAGTTTCCCCAAATAGTGATGGAATCACCATGATGTCCACGTTGTTGGTTACATGCTTCACACCAAGCTTTAGTGGTGAATGGCTACAAACTTGATTTTATATGCATCGTTGAAGTTGGTGGCTTCAAATTATGTCTAAAGTGCACCAAACCACTCGTTTTGTGCCGTATGATCTATCTTCCTTTCTAACAAAGGGAATATTTTGATCAATCTTCACTTTTAAGGGAGTTTTGTTGCCAAACGTCCTCAGTCAATACTAAGTGGATGTTTTGGGAGTGGCGAGAGGCACAATTGTTCGAAACAATTATGCAAACTGGTTGTAGATTTCATCATGTTGTTTTTGAAGTGCTTCATCAATCATGGATTGCATAGTGTGTGCATTAAGGACGAAGGAGCCAATGGAGTTGGTGTTACACACAATGTTGGGTCATGTTGAGTGTTTTAGAAGGTTGGTAAGGGGAGTTTGGATTGACCTTGTGCCCCAGATACTCAAATTTGGTCTAGATCGGCGTTCAATTTCATCCCAATCTATGAAAAATGGAGGAAGTACTCAACATAATAAATGGATATATGGAATATAGCATCTAAGCTATGATAGCAATGATCAAGATTCAGGTGGGATCAAAAACCTAGATGGGTGCTAACCATAGGTTTGCAAGGAGACTTGTAAGCTAATATGCCTTGGGCCACTCTAAGAGAAAGCATTGATTTAGTGACAACAAATCAACATGACAATATTATATTTGTGGACTAGTTGAGCAAAGAATTAGAAAAATCAAGACACAACCCATTAAGTGTAGGAGCTCAAGGGATTGTCGAGCCAAGATAGTAAGCATATGTGAACTTTTGGGCAAAAGCCCCTTCAACATTGTTATATATGTACTCTCGTATTATTTAGGGTTGAATCCTCAGGCACACTCTTTATATATTATTGTGACATGTAAAGTGTTGGCTTAGGATGAATGGTGGACCTAAGCAATGCCCCTTTGGATGATTGTGTTTTACTATCTTTCACTATATTACTTTGTAAATACTCATTTTAGCCATTATGTTAGGTCTCACGTGAAAATTAGAGCGAGTTTATAAATTACTACAATCCATTATTTATCTAAACACATTTGTCGACTTTTGGCCTACAATTATCTTGTATAATTATCTCTTTATGTTAGTATTCTCTAGACTATAAACTCAATTCAAACTATTGCTTTTATCTAAAATAACTGAGCAAATATATAATTTTCTTTGAAAATACTTTAACATTATTTCATTTCATTTCAAACTTAGTTTATTTCTTGCATTATTTTAATTAATCACTAACTTTCTAAATACATCTTCCATACATCTAATACTAATTTTGTTATTATTGACAAAGTACAATACAATGTCAACCGGTCTCATGAACTTTATAACTCCCTCCAATCATAAAAATGTTCCCAATTTTCTCTGTCATAAATTACAGACTATTTATGAGCACACTTCTCCCAAAATTCATGCTTATGGAATATAATGCTTTGATACCCCACTCTTATGAATGATTTGTTAGTTGAAAATCCCAAGTGAAACGAGTAAAAACCCCTTGAAACCCAACATCTAAACCAAAGGAATTTAGGATTATGTGATGCACTTTTTCAACACTCGCCTCTAAGAAACATTTAAAAAATGAAAAAAAAAAACACGTCTTTGAGTTCTATTTTTGCACGGATTCCTTTCTTCATGTATCCCTCTTTATGAAAAGTCTACAAGTTAAGCTAACACCCAATTATGTAATGAGTATGTGGGCCCGCTTTCGGATTTGATGTCCTAAAGCTCTTTTTATATTTGGTACATCTGTATCAAAGAAAAGGGTGAAATGTCTTCATCTTTTTATCTCATTAATATATATAAACCTACGGACTTTTCTCCACCATTCAAAATGAAGTAACTCTCCATACATATATATATATATATGACATCTCCATTATTAATCTTTTCAGTGTTTATATTTATTAGTTTATTTTATCTTTTATTTTTTAAGATTGAGAAAATTTGATAGTTAGTTAATACTATCTGTGCAAGATCCATATTTGGCTTATTGTCCTTGTAAACCTTGGGTTAGGTGTGATTATCCCACCAGCCACACCTACACCTATTAGAAAATTCAAAAATCAACATAAGGTTGAGATGTCCCAAATAGTGGTGCCTACCTTTTTAGCCATGTCAACTTATCCATACAAAGTCATATCAACCTTTAACATACTGAAATTGTTTTAGTTGTATNCCACACCTACACCTATTAGAAAATTCAAAAATCAACATAAGGTTGAGATGTCCCAAATAGTGGTGCCTACCTTTTTAGCCATGTCAACTTATCCATACAAAGTCATATCAACCTTTAACATACTGAAATTGTTTTAGTTGTATTTATATTGGATGTTATGGAGCCATAGAAAGGGTTTTCATTTGGATAAATGAATACTTAGATGCACATTGACCTTAAGTTTGTAAGGAGAATTGTCACCCATTACAATTAATTGGCTTTTGCTTAGACAAAGCACCATTTTATTCATAATGGAATAACACAATTGGACGAATGTTGTGGATTAATTTTAGGTATAGCAATAATTTACCAATGAAGTGTGGGAACTTAAGGAATTTAAGAAGGGACAAAACTTACCAATTGTAGGGTTGAACACATTAAACACGAAGTGTGCCGATATATGACTACTTGGGAAATTCAACAACATAATATAGACTATATGATCTTGATAATAGACCATTAAGCAGATGACCAATCACAACATGGCATTAAACCAAAGATATAAAGGATTTTTTTAACGACACAATCTATTGCATTACAATGTTGTTACAAAATTGTGTAAAGATTGTCAACATTGTAAGAATTGTTTGCCAAATTTGTGTGAGGGAAATGACCATGGAACTAGATCTCATAAAGGTACAAAGAATAAAGTACTATGCATGTCAAGATCTCACTAAAAGAGTTTACAACTACATGGATAGATATATATAGGGATGAGTGATCAAATCATTAATGGAGGCAATCCCTGAGGGTTAGCTCATTCATGGAGGATGTATAAGGGAGAGTATTAGCTCATTCCAAAGAATGAAGTCAACTTGGGCATGTGTAGCCTTGGTTAGAATTCATCATTGGTGCAATTCCTAAGTCAAGATGGTCAACCATGATCATCCAATTGACTATCCATGTCAATCCTTTAAGTTGTGGCATTTGATTGACATGGATAATCGAGCTATCATAAAGGTAGCTTGTTGAATTATTTGTTGACCTATGTGCTTAACTAGCATCATCCTAATTAAATGCTAGTGTTGAATGATCACATAAATCACGTCAATGAAATGATTATATGGTGCAGTTTCATTAAACTTAAGGTTTACGTTGATAAGGGAAATAGGTTGTATGGCCCCTCTACTCAAGTATAGGAGGAGTATATGATGCAACCCCCCTACTCTCCCGTAGGGCTACACGACCTCTCGGTCAAGGATCTTCAATTCTTGAGTCAAATGACCCTCTGAAACCTTAGTGGTCACCTTCTGTATCTAAAAACAGGCCCTTTTGGTTCCTTGGTGCAACTCTTATGGTACCTGTAACCTTCCCTCTCGCTCTTCTGTGAAATCTCAGAGTACTGGGCGCTAGCTCTTTTTCTAATAAGCCCCCTCTTGAGATGACCTTGGGCGATGACCTCATATGACCATGCGATCTCGGGCGCGACCAAAAGTGGTTTGGGATCAAACTACTTTTCAACCCGCAATTCTCTTCGAGCCTCCACGTGTCCTCTTGCCAAAACCATGGTCTGGATTTCGGCCCGCCCTTAACATTTTAAAGTTCACGCACCTCCTATCCCCGAAATGCTACAGGACCGTCGATCTCCCGATCTTGATGGTACTGTCTGAACTGACGGTTCAGATCTGCCCTTTCCAAATCTACGGATGAGATCTACCCATCCTAAATCAACAGATGTGATCTCCTTCGTGATCCCGGACTTCAAACTTTTCAAGTCTCAAACCCTGCTTTCCTCCGTACGTCAATCTTCCAAAGTTGACGATCTTCAGACACCTTTCCTCCTCAATCAACGACCCTGCTTCTACTTCGGGTGTTTGACCTTTCAACTAGATCAACGGTCCTGCGGCCCCTCTCCCGATCATTGGTCAAGATCTCCTTCGGGTCTCCGGACTTTTGAGATCTCAAATCTCAAACTTTTCACTTCCCTCGAAGTATGCAGATTCCTTGTGCGTGTCCACTTGATCTGACGATCAAGGATTACTTCGGGTCTTCGGGATTCGAGAATCTCAGTTCTCAACTGAAACCCCGCTACAATTTACTCGGACCTCGTGATCTGTTGACAAGTCTCCACTCACAGATCGACGAATCTCGACTCTTCGGCTATTCACGCTTCGAGAGTTTCAAGTCTCAACTGAAAACTCTCGAATAGATTTCCCGAAGCTGCTGGTTTGCTGACACGTATCTCCTGGTGATCAACGGTCAAGATCCTGCTTCAAATATTTCACCTCCTCTTGGTCCACAAAATTTCGGAGTTGTGGATCTTGCGCCACCTGTCTTCCTTGACGATGGACGGTCCTAAACTACTTCGAGACTTCAGAACTTTGGTAAGTTCTCTCTCCTGCATGTGCGAATCTCTAAGGCTCGTGCACCTTTCTCTGATCAGACGGTTGTTGATCCTTTGCACTGTGATCCAACGACCACTGTCGCTCCTCCTCCTGAGCTTCTGATTTCTTCTGACTTAGAAGATTTACCAGTCTTCAAAGGTCTCGACCTTTGCTCCTCCTACGAGTTCAACTCTTGGATCTCGTTAACACTTATGAAAAGTGCTATCCCTTCTGAGCTTGATCCTTAAAGGATTCTGACTTCCCATGCACTCCTTGCGTTCGGGGATTTCAATAACTCAGTTCAAAGGATTTCTTGAAAATAAATTCTTGTCACCCTCCTGGCATTCCTCTCTTTCGGTTCTTCGACGCTTGGTCGCTTCTTGACGTTGTGCACTCCTTGCCCCTGGTCTGTAATGATCCCAAGCCAAATTTTTCGCTTGGATCACTAACTACCACCGATTTGTTGTTGTGCAGGTGTTTATTGAGTTATCCAGTTATTCAGTGCATTCATATAAGATTCATTCCACACATGAAGATCACATTACATTCAAGATATAAAAGCACAAGCAAGATCTGAACTTTTATTATGAGCAATATGGAACCAATACAATAGATAGACGATCTAGAATAATCATTAGATGGCTTGGAAGACAATAGATATGAGCTACTACAAAATGCTCCGGCAATACAAAATGAGCCTCCGAAGGCTAAATAAGAAATGAAGATCAAAACCCTCCAGCAGAAGGATGCCACGCTCCCATAGAAGACTGAAACCCTCAATAAATCGATCCCACTGAAGGAAGACTCCAAATGAGTCCAAACTCGACAAGGTGATAGA
>SNQJ01S0001807.1:74453-88350 GCA_010110895.2 Picea sitchensis
TTCAAGCAAGCAACAAACCAATAATTGTTTCAAATCAAGTAATCGATCTTAAGCAAGAACATGGGATGATTGTAGAATGGAAAATCAATCACAGATTACTTCAAGATAAGCTTATGTCGTGCAAATATTACAAACATATCAACATGTTTGCAGTCATATTTTTGATCCTATCATTAGTAATGTTATCTACATGGATGATAGTGGGTTCAATAAGATGTGACAGGGTTCAAATGGATAATGATATGTTGTCAGTTGTCATGATTGTGTTACAGTTGATCTTGATAAGACAGGTGCACAGGACAGATTCGAAAGACAGGGAACAAGTCAGGTGGCCTATCCCGAGCTTGATTATTGGTCAGTAACCTTTTGGGGACCAAAAGGTCCTTCAGTGGGGAGGTTTGATCTAGAATTGGATCTAGGAGCTTGATGGGGCTCAAAAGGCCTAAAAATCGAAGTTCTCAGAATGGCTTCAAAACGGATGTGTGCGTAGACCTCATCGATACGAACCCAACACGACATGAATGGGCTCAAACAGACGTTGTATGCTCCTGATATTGTGTTCTATTCGTTTCGCCAAACAGACAAAAAGTCAACTAGGTCAAAGTCAACGCTGACATCAACATGTATGACATGTGACGTCAACATGCGTCAGGATGATGTCATCATGTTGACATGGCGTTACCAGGAGGTGACACATGTCACCCATTTTCATCTTTTTCAGGCTGAGTTGGCATTGTACTGATTTGACATGTGTCACCGTACGGATGACACATGGGAGTCCGTATAGTGACGTGGCCCTACAACAGATGGACACGTGGCGTACGAATGAAAACTGGGTAGGTGACTAGGCGTACGACTTGCTGACGTGTTGGATAGGTGGCAGGGTGACAGGGCGTACGGATTGGTGATGTGGGCCAATCTTGGATCACCACGTGGGCCAATCAGGTGGTGCCACGTGGAACCCTGTGGATGCCCAATGATGACTGGGTAAAAATTTTGATAGGTCGGGAGGTTTGAACCTCCGACCTCCTCAGGCGCCAACGTTTTAACAAATGGGTGCTAACCAAATGGGCTACGAGTGTTGCTTGCATTGGATTCAACGCGCTATTCTTTTATGTTGACCATTGCGAAGTATGGGGGGTTAGCCTCGGTCGGTGGGGTCCAACCTCGACCGAACGGGGGCTAAATACAAGGAGCTATCATAGTTGGAGGGCGCATGGAGTGTGTAACCCATGGTCATATGGCCTGTAATACCACTGAGCGTCGAGAAATGGGGAGCTAGCATGCTAGGTGCTAGCGCCTGGCCATATGGAAAGCTTCAATACAACTAGGTGGCCAATGCCTAAGGGGATGTGCCCAATATTTCTCCAAAAGGTGGTTTTTTAAAATTATAATATGGATTTTTTAATGATTTCTTCAGCTGTTACTGGAGATTTTTGGCCCTTTTTGAGGCCAGATCTTGGGGGGAAGTTGGGAGATGGTTACCAACTTCAGATCTATATAAACCAGGCCTTCTTGAGGCGATGAAAGTAGATTCAGAGCAGGTTTATGCTGAATATTTTTCAAGCCAAAGCCATTTTTATGCAGGGAAGCTGTTGAGGAGCGCACCTTTGCGGGCCATTTCTGGGAGCTCCGATCATGCATTTTTAATGTCGTTTCTTCTGTTGGGTTCTTGAGATCTGGTAGAACAAGACCAAATCAGTTTTGTAACCTTTTCGCACTGCTGTGATGTACTTATTGAGCTTTGCACAAAAATAAGAAAGCCTCACCCACCAAGACAAAGGCCCAGAGACATAGGCGAGATTGCCAAACTTCGTTATCACATTGGTGTTATGGTTTGTTGTTGTTTTATGCTTCATTTCAGTTATGTACATGTTTATATGGCTGCCACATTTCTTCTATACTTATTCCTCTTTCTTTAAGCTTCCTAATTGGTTAATCAACACATGCTTAGTAACTCAACCATAGTCATGTAAAAGATCTTTTCAGATCAACATCACCAATTGTAATGATGGAATTGTCATTCATGTCAATTACTGAAACTGAATCTGATGTGAATTCAACATTTTTACATTTTTTAGTGATCTGATAAACTGAGAGCAGATTCATATAAAGCTTTGGAACATGTAAAACATTCTCAAAAATTCCATTATGGATTTCCACTCTTCCCTCTCCTGCTACTGCTATTGGAGTATCATCCCCCATGAGAATAGGGGGTCTTGAGCCTGGACTCAAAGAAGTAAAAACGTCCTCTTTCGTTTCCATATGATGTGATGCGCCATAATATATAATCCATGAATAAGATGAGGAATTAATTGCAACAAGAGCATGATGATTACCTTTCTTAGGAGCAATATCTTCTTCCTTTTGTTTCTTGACTCCCTCTGGAATGAAGTTTCCAAGGTTGTTATGTTGAAGTGTCTGTGCCATAATATCGATCTGTTTGTTCATGCATGTGGATTCTTCATGATTCGGTTTATTGCAGTAAGTGCACTGCTTTCCCTTCTTCTTCTTCTTGGAATTTGAAGAGTCTTTGGAACCTGAAGAATCGTTGAAGGGTTTGGAATATCCCTCCTTCTCGTTCTGTTTGGATGATCCTTTCCCATCATGCATGGTGAGTGCATGTGCTTTATGATCCTTGATTAGGCCCACAAGAATGATTTTTTCCTGCTCATGTGTGAGAGAATCAACGAATTGATACATGGTAGGCATCTTCCAATTTGTTCCCATGAGATACCTGCCTGAATGGAAAGTGGAAACATAGACACCATATTTTGGTCTTAGCTTGGCCAACATTGTTAGAATAAGTTGATCCAGTTGTTTAGAATTATCAATACCACAATATGCTAAGCTCAATATCAAATATTTAAACTTAGTAAATAAATCATGTATATTATCAAAACTTTTAGGATCCAAAGTATTCAACTCTACCTCAAGCATATGACCTTTCATCTCATCCTGCTTTCCAAACAAACTTTCCAAGGTGGTTCAGATCTCGTTTGGAGTCTTGCACGTGGCAACATGAAATCATAGATCGATTGAAATCAATTCTAGAAGAAGTCACGTGGCTTCATCCTTTCGGTTCACCCATCTCATCTTCTCAATTGATGATGTAGGTTCTGTTTCTATCCCCATCGTCGAGTTGTACAATCCTTTCCTTCTGAGTTGGAATTCTGCCTTGAGATTCCAATCAAAATAATTGTATGGTGTGAGGATTACCACCAATTTTGACTGTATAATAGGTCTCCTATCCATCTCTCCCACTGTTTCTGAAAACCCCTAAAAATTTACTCTCAATCTGCAAGTGAAAAACAAAGAAATCACTGCAGAAAGGGCACTTTAAGTGAAAATTCGTATCAGTTTCAGGAGATGATCTTTTGACTTATTTTCTGAGCAAATGGTGAGTAATCTCGCCAAACGGTTGAAAACTCACTTGCATAATGGGTTGATTTACTTCTCTTGCGAGTCGTTTCCTCAAAAAGTTAATATTTTGGGAGAAATCATTGCAAAAAGGTACGAAGACAAATTCGTATCAGTTTCGGGAGGCGATCTTTCGGCTTACTTTCTAAGCAAACGATGAGGAATTTCGCCAAATGGTTGAAAACCCACTTGTAGAATGGGTCTATTTGCTTCTCGTGCTTGTCGTTTTCTCAAAAAGTTAATATTTTGAGAGAAATAACTACAAAAAGGTACAACCACAGATTTGTATAAGTTTCAAGAGGTGATATTCTGACCTACTTTCTGAGCAAATGGTGAAGAATTTCGCCAAACGGTTGAAAACCCACTTGTAGAATGGGTCGATTTGCTTCCTTTGCAATAATTTTCCTCAAAAAGTTAATATTTTGGGAGAAATCTCTATCGAAAGGTACAACCATGGATTTTKCTYGCCAAAACTCTGATTTTCCTTGTTCTTTGGCTTGTTTGGMTTGCTCCGAGCARCGTAGCTCTGATACCATGTCAATGTTTCATTGAAACCTACGCAMGAGATATAGCTAAAGAAAGTACAAACAAAKCTTATCAAGAAAGGAAGAGAGATTCAATATGGAAGAATGAGAAAATATATTCACACTACTCCAATGAGTTGATGATTGATACATAGATGATGATCAATATGATCAATATGATACAATGAATSAGTGGAATACACTCATATATAGGACATAACATTCCATAATAGCAGAATGCATGCATGCATAATAACATAATAGTGATGATCTAAAATAGAAAKTCTAAAATATAACTAGTCAGTTAGCTCCCATTGAACTAGTGTGTCGAAAATAGAAATGYCTCCAACAATAGTATTTCGATTCCTTCCTTATTTTATTCCATATTTCTTTTTCTATAACAATATTGACTTCTCTTGAACTTTTGCAATATGGAATGGGATGTAATATTCATGGAAATCTAAATATTATTTGTATCTAGTTTAAGGTTACTCAGTTAAGAGTGTAAGCATATAATTGATGCTTGGATAAGGTGGTCTTGAGGCCTAGGAATGAATGTTGCTCTGCGCTTTTTATCTTGGGTGTGAACTTTTCCCACATGGATTGAGAAACGTGTATCAACTTATCTCCCATTTACCTCATGATGTTATAATAATTCTCCTTTGCTTCCTACGATATTTCATTTAAAACATGTATTATCTGAGTATCCATAATCAACCCAGTGTGATTGCTCAGTGCTCAACAACTCTCCTGGTTTTGTTCTATTTTCTCTCACTTATAGATTGGTTGTGAACTCCTACATTCTATACCTTTGGATTTCATCAAACCTGTTTCCTTCATTCTGCAACCAAGAGACAAAGGCTCTTAATTGTACATCTCCTACATAGGGGTTGAGAGATCACTTGAGAGAGTATGGAATTACATAACTATGCAAGTAGAATTCAAAAAGTAGTTTTTTCTTCTAAAAAGTGCAACTATGGTAGACTTCACATAATTCTTTTGATATTTCAATTGAAAGGGTGGATGAGAAACAATCCTTTCCAATAAAACTTTAAATTGTTGTTACGTAAAGTGCATAAACCCTAGTAGGCACTCACAAGAAAACATTCCATATGCATACTCTACAACTCTTTCATTCAAAATTTCTAGTGTAACCTTTTTTTTTAATTCTTTTCTTCAATCTCTTATTTCTATTTTTCTAAGTCTTTTCTTAAACTAAGATTATGGTGGTTTATTGAGATAATTCATTCTGCATTTGACCGTGCAATTCTTTCCACTTACGAACCTCTACTTTTGATGTTTTGATTTGTTTAAGCAACTTTTCAACTTCTTTTGTTTCCATAACAATAGATTCTATGTTGTTTTCAACTTATTGTAGTTGTGATGTAAGGTTGTTTGCTCTCTTTGATGACTATGCAATGATTCTTATATAAACTGTTTATTTTCCTTTCCCTTTCTTTATTAAGGGCACCCCTGATTTCCTTATGTTGTAGCATCCCCAACATCCAACTGGGCTATGCCACATAAAATTTTCAAACTGTGTACAAAATTAAAACATATAGAAACTCTGCAAATGCATAGATTCATACAGAATAATAGTAAAAATACACATGCAACACACACAGGAAAAACCCATAAAAACAAACGCGTAAATAATAATACAACATGTAATTTAACACATAATTGACAATTATCTTGGTAAAAATATCACCAACTGCGAGCAGACCTTCCACGTTCCTCCCAGCCTTAGACCACACTGATCAAAACGCTCAGCAGTGAGTCACCCCCGAGTTGGGACTAAACTCCACCCGGGTAAAGGAATTCCTAACCAGGCTGATGTATCTTAGACAACAGGAAAAGTTCTGTCACATGTGTCAACTCAAACTAACAACCCACAATCCGTCATTCCCCACATGCCTGTCCCACCCCAGGAAGTGTGTCCCTTCTTTGCTCAATAGTTCCTCGGCTTCCCCACTTCCTTTCCGAAGCTTCAACTATAGGTCGGACAAGAAGTCTCAAAGCCCTATAGCTGCAGTTTGGCACCTTCGGGAAATCAATTCCCAACAATTCTCTCACCTAGAGAGAATTTCTCACAGACCTGACAAACCGCCACTTCAATATCCCATGGGCTTGACAACTCGTTTCTTCAGTCCAACTCCTAAGCTAACTAGGTACATGTACAGTGACAGGAAGGTACGAAGGACAACTGAATGAGTGAGTGCATGATGATGGGAGTCTCCTATTTGAATTAGTAATCGTGAAATGTTTTCAGTAGAGACTTCTACTTTAGTAGATTGTGGACTCTTTTCTTTTATTTCTATTTTTCTACACCATTCTTAATCTCTTGAAGTTATGACTCCTTGTAAGCTTGAGGTTCTTTGCTCCTGAGTTTATTTAACAACCTTTTCTTCTTATTCTTTATGGAATTCAATTTCCTTTCCTTTCCAGAAGACTTTCCCTTGGAATATTTTCTTTTAGATGGCTCCATGACATCACCATGAGACTATATTTTCGAGAAATCTAATATTTTATTGGTTTGGAAGGTTTGTATTTCCTCCCTACTAAAGCTAATGAACCACTCCTAAATAACTCCAAAATGTGATTGAACCATGCAGCTAACATGAGCAATCTAATAAGCCCACTGTTCGTGAGGGATTGAAGTTTTCCTCCTTGAACTTTGGTAACCATTTTTTTGAGGGTTTATAACAATAAATACGGAATATTGAGGGAGTCTTATGGTTTGAAATGTGTGTAATAGCATAATTGATTTAACATTTTAAAACAATATGCAAATACCAAGCTATGCCTACCTTCACAAGTTATGTAGTGCCATCTCATCCCAAGGTGCTCGTAGGTCGATACCTTGACCCATGTCTTCCATCATCTTATAAGAAAATAGAATTTTCTACTTTGATTTGTATGATTTTTCCTTGTCATTTTTCTCCCAACTCTTTCCCATTGAAAAAAATGTGACCTTAGAAATTGTTTCTTCATTAACTATTAGTTCAAATCCTTTCACATTTGAGATACATCCTTGGAATTGCTTTATTGTAATATTTTCTCTAAAATTATGAGCAAATTCTAGTGCAATTGAATCATTATAACCCTATAGACAATCAATATATGTTACCCATCCCACATCTTGGAAAGTTTGTAGGACTTCAATGTTACTTCGCAACAACTCAATTTTGGTGGGTTCTCTTCGATTCAACCCTCCATCCATTTTTCTCTATATTTAAAATTCTATAGTAGGCTTCTCCCTTACTCAATATGTGGCTTCATTGCATTAAGATTTAGTGGAATGACTATTTTCATGTGAAGGCTTGTATTGACATGCCATAATTTGAATTCAAAGGTGGAATGCTAGCAAATGATTACAAAATCCTTCACATGACCTCTAAATTATGATAGTATTGATTGCAAAATCCTTTGCATCACCTCTAAACTACCATGTTTTTTTTTTACAAAAACAGAAATAGGATTTATATATATAAGGTGCGACCGAGGTCGCTAGTGTACAAAAAAGGGGGGTGAGACCAGAGTCAAGGACCCATTATCCTGATTACAATATTGTTCTACTAAAACTTGTTCCCCAGAAACTGAGACTGCTTATTTAATTAGGACTTGCTAGTCTAGCTACTGTTTGCAGCCTACACCTTGGCTTTTCACTACATACAAAAATTTACTAGAAACCTTGCTTACTCCTTCATTTGATCTATTGTAGGTTGTGGATTGTCTTCATTATGTTGCTCTAGTGGGACGTTCAGATCAGGGAGGGTCAGGGCTGCTCTATTCTCCTCTTCACCGCCTTCAAAGCTACTGCTTTGTCCTTCCACCTCCTGGACCCTGGTTCCTTTTTCTTTTTCTAACTTTTCCCCTTGGCTTCTCAGAAAGTCCACTTCATCCTGTAGTTGACTGATCAATCCACGATGATTTGAGAGTGTTTCCAGGGTGAAATTCAGGGTGGCATTGTGGGAGTCTAGGCACATCACCAGGTACTGGGTGGTGAGGAAGTTATTTCCCACCGTTTCCTCCTCTTTTTCTTCCTGGGTTCGGTGATGATTCATTCTTACCGTGGCTTTGGTGATCGGCTGAAAGATATAAGTCTTGTTTTCTACGCTGACCCTTCTTGTTCCTTGATGATGCTGTAAGCTCGACGTGGAGTGCCGCTTTGTCTTGTTCCTCTCAGCTGCTCGCATTCAATGGCTTCACTCGCTACAATCTTCTTGCCTTCCTTTGACTGTCCCACAAACCTGAGAGGTTGCTCGCTCTGAGTCTTTACCTATCTGCCTGTATGGAATTCCCTGAGTAGAAAGGATAGAGTGATTCATGTAACAAGCCAAATTGAATGCTATGCTTTGCCTTCTGTATGTTACTAAATAACGAGTCGAGCTCTGTTTCTACTGACATTCCCATGTGGTGTCCTTCCTAGCTCATGTAAGGTGACTATTCCGTGGCTTTAGGTGCTACCAAATTATGTTCCACACCCCCTGGATTCTCATTTCAGTCTTGTCCCTAATCGGTTGCATGAGCGTATTTGATGAGCGAATGTGGGGATCACTAAGTGTTGATGATATTGCTGACATGTTCCCACGAGGGAGTTGCCCATTACTTCTTATGTGTGCCAAATCTGTCTTAATCCAAGTTCCCTAGACGTTGTTTTTGGATTTGCTTTTGTACCCTGTCTTCCCGTGATTTTCGGGGGCTATCCGATGTCTATTGCTTCGCTGGAGTGCATGGTGCTTGCGTTCTCTTTGCATGAGATGTATCAATAGGTTACGGGGGGACGAAAAATGTGGACCTTCCATTGATTTCCAAATTGCCATTACCTTTTCCGATTACCTTGTTTGCCTGACATCAACTTTCCCGTTGTTGACACGACGAGTGTGGTAGAAATAGATGTTCATTTCTTTTATGGTGTTTCTGATTCTTTTTGTGATTCTTTTAAGTACAAAATTCTTTGGATTGTTGTTCTGGAAGAGATAACTGATGATTAATTTGGAATCTCCTATGACAATTAATTTCTTTATATGACGACCTTTTGTGATTTGTATGCCTTTAAGGAGTGCATATGCCTCTGCCACGTTATTCATGTTTAAGCCTAGGTTCCAAGAATATGTATCCATCATTATACCTCTAGGGCTAGTGAGAACCCCTCCCTCACCTGTCTCCCCCGGGTTCCCTTTGGATGCGCCATCAAAACTAAGCACGTGATTTTTTTGTGTTCTTAACCAGATGGTGAACTCATGTGTATTATACTAAAGTTGCCAGCATGGTACTTTTTTTTATCTTATGAGAACCGGTAAGGTCGTGGAGATTGAACTTATTTAGCCAGGTTGCTTCCTCTGTTCTCATCGAATCTGCTGCCATGATGAGTTTCTTTTTGCATGACAAGAACTCACTGAGCTAAGCGATGATGTTTGATGCAACTGCTTGGAGGGATGATTTTTTCTTTGAAAATTCTTTTGTTTCTTGCTAGCCATATTTGCTAACAGACAAATTTGATGGAAGCCTTCCAAACTCTGCTGAATTCCTGTTTCATCTGTAACTTTCCTTTATACTGTTTCGCCCATTTGACTATAAGACTTCTAGTGTTTGCTGGCTTAGCCACGAAAGAGGTTAATTCCTTGTACACACTATTCATCACCTGTTTTGTGAAACTGCAATGTAAAAACATGTGATCTGAGCTTTCTGGGCTGGTATTGCACAATGCACATCTAAACGGTCCCAAAAAACCCCTTTTGATTAGATTTTCCCATGTTAAAATTTTATTGTGGGCTAGCTGCCAACAAAAAATATTGATTTTTGGGAGGCTGTTTGAGTTCCATATTTCTTTCCAGATAGCCGATTTGGGTGGAATGTCACTGTCTTCAAGGAGCTGCTTGTAGCCTAATTTTACTGTGTATCCCTCTTTCCCCCAGCTTCTGTCATCCTCCTTACTTAGATGAACTAGTGCAGAGCCTAAGATTTTTTGAAGGAGATGGTTGGCTTCTTCTTTCAATTGAGGGGGAGCTTCCCCCAAATTCCAACTATCCCAGCTTCCATCCGAGTGTCAGCTTGATATGTCAAAGAGGGTGTGTTTGTCTGCCGTTGTTAACCATTGCTTGAGCTAGGTTAAAGAGAGGTTTTTTGATAGAATCCCACTTTCAGACTAGTTGTCCTCCCAAATCTTTATTTTTTCCCCATTTCCAGGGTCCCAATTTAGTCGAGTTTGGATTAGAGGTACATACACCCTGATTAACTTCCAAATTGACGAACAACCTTTCCCAAGATCTACTCCTTCAACACACCTTTTCCTATTTCTGATCATATATTTGTTGAATATTGCTTTCTTCCACCATTCCTTACGACCTGTGATGATTCTCCAAATTACCTTTGCTCCTAATGCTAGATTGAGCTTATGAGGGTCTCTTATCCCTAACCCCCCATTTTCTTTGGGAGCACTAGTGATTGTCCACTTTACCATGTGGAACTTTTTCTCATTGTTTTTTCGTCCTTGCCATAAGAATTTTCTTGTGAGTTTGRCCAATTTTTTTTTTTATTYCGGCCGGGGCGTAAAGGGCTGAGAATTGGAAAATTGGGATGGAAGAGATGACTGCTTTTATTAGTACCACTCTACCAGCGGGGTTTAACCAAGAAGCTCCCCAGATTTCAAATTGGTCCTTTATTTTTTGTAGGATGCTTTGCYAAGCCTCCCCCGGTAATGYCTTGAGGCTTATTGGTGTGCCCAAGTACTTGAAGTATTTCCACTCCGTGGTGAAGGGGAATTGGAGAATTTGTGYGATTCTTGCCATTGTGGTCGMTTTTACATTCCAAGCATAGATTTGACTCTTATGCTTATTTATGAGTCCTCCCGAGGCCTGTTCATATTGYTCCAKGATGATCTTAAATCTTTGGGCCATTACATGTGAGGCTCCTCCAAGGAGAAGGGTATTATCTGCAAATTGCGAGTTGTTTATTCTTTTGACACCCCTTGCAATTTTGAGACCGAGAATAGTTTTAGTGATCCTTTCTTGTTCCAGCCTTCTGTTGAGGGTTTCTGCCATTATCACATACAACATCGGGGACAGAGGGTAGCCTTTCCTGAAACCTCGAGTAGCTTGAAAAAATGGGGCCGGGCGACCATTGATTAAATGAGCTATCAAAGGGGTCGAAATACAGGCTTTGATCCATGAGATGAAGGAGTTTTGAAAACCGAATTTGTTGAGAAGTTCATAAAGAAAATCATGCTTGAATCTGTCAAAGGCATTTTCCATGTCTATTTTTATTATCATGCCTTTGTCTTTGTTTGTCACGCTGGTATGAATTTCTTCTTAGACTAGGATTATGTTATCCCAAATTTTTCTATCAGAAACGAAGCCCCCCTGATTGGGGAGGATAATTTTTGGGAGAAGGTGCTTAATCCCGGAGGCAGTAATTTTGGCAAGGATTTTGTAAGAGGCATTACAAAGGGAGATGGGACGATGTCGGTCGAAAGTGTTTGCGTTTTTGACCTTGGGGAGAAACGCCAAGAAGGAGGAATTTGTGGCTCCCCCTATTTTTCAATTTGAGTGGACATATCTAATCATACGTATTAGATATTTTTTTATAATTTCCCAAGAGTGTTTGTAGAAGTGAAGTGTGAACCCATCCGACCCAGGTGCTTTGTCTGGATCGAAGTGGAAGATAACTTCTTTAACTTCCTCTTCTATGACTTTCTTTAAGAGAGTCTGATTGTCCTGGTCCGTTATTAGGTGGGGGATTGTTTCCATAAACTTTTCCCCTTGGGCTTTGTACTCCTCACCATCTTAAGTATAGAGTACCTTGAAGTGGGAGGAAGCTTCAGTTTTTATCTCTTCAAAAGAGGTGATTATTTCCCCCGTGGCTTTTTTGATTTCATCTATTATGTTTCTGTACTGTCTTGCTTTGGCTTGTTTATGGAGAAAGGCAGTGTTTTTGTCCCCTGCTTTGATCCATAGCGCCCTCGACTTTAGCCTCCATTCCCTTTATTTGTTGTGGAGTGCCTTTAAGTACTTCTGAAACCAGGTTTTCTCTTTCTCTAGATGTTCAGGTTGTACTTCCTTAGCTTCTATCTCCAGAGTTATTTCTTCTAAATTTTATTTGTGTCACTGCACTTCTTCCTTGGTACTAGGGAACACGACTTTGGCCCAGTGCTTTAAGGCTTGTTTCGTTTTCTTTAATTGTTTGTTCCCAAATATACACCGGGGTACCATTTACCTAGGCATACCAGGTTGAGGAGACAAGGGGGAGAAAGGTCGTGGAGTCTGTCTAGAGAGGATTGAATCTGAAAGGGATGGGTCCAAGCTTTCCTGTTTTTGCAAAAGTGAGTGCTATGGGTCTATGGTCTGAGATGCCCCAGGGGATAATGTGGGAAGTGATGTGGATTGGATGAAACAAAAGGGGGCTATGTATGAGGAATCGGTCCAGTCTCGCAACTATGTGCCCCACTCCAGTTCTTTTATTATTCCAAGTGTATTTTCCTTTGGAGGGCTTGACATCAAAGAGATCAAGTTCTGATATCAGATCTTCCATATTTTCTTTGAACTGGTCTCTTACAGTGGAACCGCCCTTTTTCTCCCCTTGATGCAGGGTTGTATTGAAGTCTCCAGCTATTATACAGTTTTCTTGAGCTTTTACATCCTTTAAATTCATGAGAGTTTCCCAACAATCATTTTTTTCCTTTATATTATTTGGCATATAAACATTGCAGATATGATAGATGATACATGTTTGGAGGTGCTTTAGCTTGACCAACGTCCAGTGATTTGAATCCACTCTTTGTTCCTCTTTGAAGATTTGAGCATTCCATACTGTGCATATCCCTCCTGAAGCTCCTCTTGCGCTTAATGCCACTCCATTGCTGGGATTCCAGATTTGTTTTATTTCTCTTAGGGCATCTTCACCCCAGAGTTTCGTCTCCTCGATTAGTAGGATTTGGGGTTTTTCAGTTCTAATTAACTTTCCCATTGCTTTTTTTTTTTTTTTTTTTTNTCGTTTGGCCCAATCCTCTACAATTCCAGGAGACAACTTTCATTACTTACTATTATGTTTGGACCCTCCTTTGGAGGGGTGAGACTGTCCTTTGTTTGGCTGAGCCTTCCCATTTTTTTCGTCTTTTTTGAGGATTTCTTCCAACATTGGTTGAGTGCCTAAATATTTGTCATGAGTGGTCGCTTTCTCTCTTTTGGCTTTATTTGTTTTCCTTCCTGCTTTTGTGATTGGAACAGATTTAGGTATCTCTATTTCCAATTCTTCTCCAGATTCTTCTTGACTCTCTTCTTCTTGCTCTTGATTAGTGACTAGGGGATGGGGATCTGAATCTTCTGCCTGTATCTCAACGATTTCATCCAGATCCTGGGAGTTTTCTTCTGTTTGTTCCTTATTGCCTGTTGGTTTTGGATCCTGGGTGTCCAGGGGGTTGTATTTGTTCTTGCTGCTCTCACCTTCATCCTCGATCTGTATTGTGGCCTTCCCTTTAATGGGCGATGGGGGACCAGTGGTGGTTTTTCGTTCCGGTTGCGTGTTCCCTTGTTTTTTCACCGACCTTTTCTGTTTTGCTTATTGCCACTGCTCAGAGGTCTTATTTTATGGGTTCTCTTGGGACGCCTTGGGGCAACTTTTAGCGAAATGACGATATTCATGGCAATATTTGCATTTGAAAGGGATCTGTTCGTAGTCCACCGTTTGGATGTATGTCTAGCAATCCAATACGAGTTGTATTGCTTATGGCAACCCCTTTTCCAGATCCACTTCAACGCATATCCTTGCACATGATTGGATCCCGTCTCGTGGTTCAACCCGATCGATGAACCTTCCCAGAGCATTACCTATTTTTTTAATTGTTTCATCATTCCAGCAGTGAAGGGGTAGAAAGGGAAGTCTAACCCAGACTGGCACCACAGAGGGGATATTGTTCTTTGGACTGAAATATGGAGTCCATTTGTTCAGATACA
>SNQJ01S0001807.1:88620-106813 GCA_010110895.2 Picea sitchensis
GGGGGGCGATCCTAAGGCCATTGAAGCACACGCAAAAACCCTAAAGTTTGTCAGAGGAATCTCGAGGCGTAGGGTCTTGGAAGAAAGCAATTTCTTGCCCTCTAAACTACCATGTTACCATCCAACACATTGCTTATTTCATACCACTCTCAACCTTTTAATTTAAAACTTTCCATCTTTAAACTTGATATCATTATTGTTAGAACAACACTCTCCCCACAACTTAAAGTTTATCCATCCTCGATCGAAAGTGTTGGGTTTTTAACGAGCATAAAAAAATATATTTGTGAGAGAAAAATAATAATACACAAGAAACCATACACATAAACACACAATTATCTTGGAAAACCGCTACTGGGAAAAACCATCCTAATAATAGATCTATTATTAACCTTGACCTAATCCGGGCAAGACAGTCCAAGTGAGCTATCCATTGCTAACCTCCAGGCCAAGTTACAATGGATCCTTACAAGCCTTATAAATACAAAACCACACATGCATTCTCCGACATACAAAACCATGGGCCATCAATACCATATGTTGAGACCTAAACCACTTTGAGTCATTCCCGAATCAAGGTTAACCCTAACAATCCCCCCTTTAAACTTGAGTTGGGGATTTGAAATGCATCTCCCCTATCACCTAGGTCCGCCTCTCGACTTTACCAGTGAGTTACTAGGGTACGCATGCCTTACCAGGTCTTACATCCATATGTCCTTTTACATGCAAACAATTTCCGCTCCATAATATTTTTTTTAATGCGTCTCACGGCGACTACACCATCACCATCCATTACTACATCCTCTCGCTTTTCCATGCTCATCTTCTTGCTCATTGCCTACTACTTTAGATCTGCTCTCCATGGACCGAGGTGCATAGCCATCTCTAAAGCCTATGGCTCTGATACCAATTGTTGGGTTTTTAACGAGCATAATAAAATATATTTGTGAGAGAAAAATAATAATACACAAGCAACCATACACATAAACAAACAATTATCTTGGAAAACCCCAACCGGGAAAAACCATCCTAATAATAGACCTATTATTAACCTTGACCTAAACTAGCCAAGCCAGGCCAAGTGAGCTATCCATCGCTCACCTCCAGGCCAAGTTACAATGGAGCCTTACAAGCCTTATAAAAGCTTCTTCACATGCATTCTCCGGCATACAAAACCATGGGCCATCAATACTATGTGCCTGAAACCATGTGTTGAGACCTAAACCACTTTGACTCATTCCTGAGTCAAGGTTAACCCTAACAGAAAGGAGAGGGATAACATATAAATAATTATAGTTGGGAGAGTTTATAAGGTTTGGGTAGTGATAGCCATATTAAGTAAATTTAGTATATGTTTTTTTTAATGGTATGAAAAATTATAAAAAAGTGTTACAAATACCTTTGCTACATGATCCTAAAGTGACGTCATTAAATTGCAACACTTTTGATATTGCTTTGGAGCTTCTTCATGATTGAACCGGTTGGATTTTTTTTTATATGAATACTTCTTCTATCCTGTACTAGATAATAATCCTAATATATAATTCTTTCTACTAGATAATAATCCTAATATAAAATTCTTGCTATGACCATAATGTTTTTATTTTATTATTATTCCTTTTCCAGAAGAGGACTTGCGAGCAAGTTGGTTTCAAGTACTCATCTATCTTATGATGTCCCCAAAAAGGTTTTCACCACGATATTTATTTTATTTTAAAATTTTATTTATTTATTTATCTCTTATATGGTAATGGTATACTTAATCTAAATTGAAGGTTGAAACACCTTCAATCAGATATATGGGTTGTTCTTGTAGCTTTGATATAAACTCTTCCTTGGACAATGACTTTTTATAAAGCTTTAGCCTACAACAATTTACCATAACTAGGGGAGTTCTTTCTTCATCTATTGTTTTGATCTTTATTGAATCATTATTGAAACAAATTTATACTCCATAAGGTCCTAGCCATCTTATCCTAATATTGAATTTAAAATCCTCAAATCGAAAGTCATATAACAACGCCCAATCACCAATTTGGAACTTCATAGTTTAAATGAGTTTATCATGCCATTTGAGTCTTTGTTTTTGGATAATCTATGTATGTTAAGGTCCTGTTTCCATTAAGATCAACTCTTTCTTTTTGTGTTATAGAAATTTCAAGTCTTAATTCCAATGTTATTCAAGTGTCTAGGTTTCAAATTCTATAGGTAACATACAATTTTATAGATTTCAAATTCTATAGGTAACACACAATTTTACCATAAAATAGTTCATGTGGTGTAAACCTTGTGGTTGTTTCCCAAGTTGTTTTGTAGACCCATACTACTTTAGCTAATCCATTAGCCTAACGTTTTTTGTGTGTCTACATTATGTTTGTTAATTGTTCTCTAGTTCTATGTTTGTGACTTCTATTTATCCATTGGTTTATGGATGGTAACAAGTAGACTTTCTATGATGAATCTTATACAAACTCATTAGGTTTTCAATTAAATTAGATGTGATTTAAGGCCCTTGATCTATCATTATCTCTCATGAAACATCGAATCTAGTGAAGATTTCTTTATATAAAATTCTACAACCTTGTCTTCTTTCACATTCTTTAGTGGTTTGACTTCTACCCATTTTCCGAGGGATTGGATACAAACTAGATTGTACTCTTTCTAGTTTGAAGGTGGATTTATAGGTGCTAAAATGTCTAGCCCCCATTTCTCAAAGGGTTGTAATGACACTTGTGGTTGTAATGACATTTCATCTACTTGAGTAGTTTTTTCCCATGCATTGACACTCATCACATTGAATAACATACTTTGTGGCATCTTTATGTAATATTGTCCACTAATATCTTCCATGAAGAACTTTGCGGGATTTTTTTTGTAGCAAAGTAACCTCCACATGGCTCACCATGACAAGCATGAAATACACCACGGACTTCATTTTCACATACATAATAACATAATACATTATTTGGTCCAACTTTAAATAAGCAATCTTTAATCCAGGTGAAGCACTTTGTTTGACAAGTTTACACTGATCTATATAAGAGATGCTAAGGAATAAGGTAGTTAACTATATGAAGAAACCACGGGGTTTGCATTGACACAACAAATAAGTGTTCATCTTGGAAATAATCATCCACAACTTCTTGATATGCACTATTAATTATTCTGGATAGAAAATCTGCAACAATATTTTCTTTGTTAGGCTTGTCAAGTCTGGTTAAATCAGATCATTGGAGTAGAAGCAACCATCTAATAGTTTAACCATTTAAAATCGGGGTTTTCATTACATACCTAATTGCAAAATGACTAGTATCAATAAAAATAAGATAACTGGTGATATAATGTCGAAACTTCTTTATACCAAACACTACTACAAGGAATTCTTTTATGTAATATTATAGTTTATTTCTCTACCTAAAGGTTCTTACGAATATGGTATATGGCATATGGTTCCTCAAATTCTTTCTCCCCAACCACTGCTCCTAATGTTTTGTTAGAAGCATTAGGCTCCTAATTCTATATTAGAAGCATTAGATGCATATGAAATGGAAAATCTTACTTAGGTCCTTGCGACACATGAGCTGAAACTAAATTGTCCTTATAAACTAGAAATGCCTTCTGTCATTTTGATGTCTAGATGATCCAAATGGGAGAACTTGATAAGAAAATGTACCACAAGGGCATATGAGTATGGTCTTATTTTGATCTTTTGGGGTGTCTTAAATTTGGTTATAACCACTAAAACCATCAAGACTTTTTTTATTTTTATTTTTCTACATAACACATCTAGGACTTGATTGATAAATGTAGAGGGAGGTGGTCTTTCCAAGTGGCTTTGTTAAGTTCTCTATAGTCCACACATACTCTCCATTTTCCCCTTTCGTCTTGACAATGACCAAAGAGGACACTGATTCACTATTTGAAATTGTGTATATAAAAACAACATTCAAAATTTTTTGCAATTTTGATTTTACTACATTCTTAAGCATGAGTCTCATTCTCTAAGTTTGAGGTTGTCTAATTGGTAAAGAGTCATCTTTTATGTAGACATGGTGTTTGAAGATTTATGGGTTAATACCTTTCATGTCTTCATAATCCCAAGCAAATGAAGAACTATGAGCTTGCAATACATTCATTACATCTTGTTGTTTAACATAATTTAGTTTACAATTTATTTTTAAAGTTTTTCTTGGAAATATTTCAATTGTAGTAATCAAAGGTTGTTTAGTTTCAGTAGCAAAAGTAGCAAAAATATCATCTAGATACATGATACTTGTTGCTGATTTTATTGGGTTTTCGTCATCAAATTCATCTAAACCAAAAGGAATTTAGGATTATGTGAAGCACTTTTCCAACACTCGCCTCCAAGAAACATTTAAAAAAATGAAAAAAAACACGTCTTTGAGTTCCGTGTTTCCACGGACTCCTTTTGTCTTCATGTATCCCTCTTTAGGAAAAGTCTACCTCGCATTTTTAATTTTAATCTAACACTGAATTATGTAATGAGTATGTGGGCCCAGCTTTGGATTTGATGTCCTAAAGCTCTTTTTATATATGTTACATCTATATCAAATGTTACATCTATATCAAAGAAAAGGGTGAAATGTCTTCATCTTTTTATCTCATGGATTTTTTCAACATATTGTTATTTTATTATTTTTTAAGATATAAAAAATTGATAACTAGTAAACATTACTTGAGCAAGACTTAGATTCAAATTTGACTCATTGCCATTATAAATTTTGGGTTAGGTGCAATAGCCTATAAACCACACCGACTAGAAAATTCAAACCCCAACAAAGGGTGGGATGCTTACCTTTTTAGCCATGTCAACTTAGCCATACAAAGTCATATCAACCTTTAACAAAATGAAGTTGTTTTAGTTGTATTTATATTGGATGTTATGGAGCCATATAAAGGGTTTCCATTTGGATAAATGAATACTTAGATGCACACTGACCCTAAGTTTGTAAGGAGACTTGTCACCCATCACAACTTGGTTTGTGCTTATATAAAGCATCATTTTAATCGTAATGGAATAACACAATTGGACGAATGTTGTGGATTAATTTTAGGCATAACAATAATTTACCAATGAAGTGCAGGAACTTAAGGGATTTAAGCAAGGACAAAACTTACCAATTGTAGGGATAAACACATTAAACACGAAGTGTGCCAATATATGACTACTTGGGCAATTCAACAAAATAATAGAGACTATATGACATTTATAATAGACCATTAAGAAAATGACCAATCACAACATGACATCAAACCAAAGATATAAAATATTTCTTAATGACACAATCTATTAACATTACAATGTTGTTACAAAATTATGTAGAGATTGTTAACATTGTGAGAATTGTAAGCCAAAGTTGTGTGAGGGAAATGAATATGGAACTAGATCTCATAAAGGTACAAAGAATAAATTACTTTGCATGCCAAGATCTCTCTAAAAGAGTTTACAACTACATTGATAGATATATACAGGGATGAGTGATTAAATCATTGATGGAGGCAATCCCTGAGGGTTGGCGTCAGGGACAATGTATAAGGGAGAGTATTACCTCATTCCAAAGAATGAAGTCAACTTGGGCATGTGTTGTCTTGGTTAGAATTCATCATTGGTGCAATTCCTAAGTCAAGATGGTCAACCTTGACCACCCAATTGGCTAGCCATGCCAATCGTTTAAGTTGTGACATTGCATTGACATGGATAATTGAGCTATCATAAAGGTGGCTCGTTGAATTATTTGTTGACCTATGTGCTTAACTAGCATCAACTTGATTAAATGCAAGTGTTGAATGATCACATAAATCATGTCCATGATATGATTATATAGTGCACATTTGCTAAACTTAAGTTTTATGTTGATAAGGGAGATAGGTTCTATGGCCCCTATACTCAAGTATAGGAGGACTATAAGATCACAACAACTCAACATTGAACATTGATATATTAGATGAGCTTGAAGGCTTTTTTCACCACTCCACTCAATGATGGTACATGGACATTATCATAGAGCTTATGATGTGGACCTTTGAATCTCTCTTTCTAGATGTAAATCCATACCTTAGTACCTACTAAGAAGTCATGTTGGACTAATTGTTTTTTATGGTAGCACTTATATTTTCTTAGTTATTGATCTGTAAATGGCAGGTTCATTTCCCAACCACCTCCTCAACATTGATCCCAATGAAAATATTATTGTTCTTTGCTTCTGATCTAGACTCACCCCACGTACCAATCAAATAACTTGAGCAATGGTCTAGGTGGCGAAGCTACCTATCACACCTAGGTCACCTAACCACTCAAACCTCGATCGTTAGGTTTAGTATGACCAAATCTCCTACATAGAAACATTATTACCTGGCTCACCTATGCTAGAACATTTGAATGGGTCGAGAAATATGTGGGCATTAGAGGATATATGMCACCGTTCTTTGGGGATGTCCAGAATAATGTGTAGATCATTATAAGTGTAGGTTGGAGCAAAAGAAATGTACTAACAACAAAGGAAGATTTCTTAGAGCGCCTTGGTACTAGGTTGAGAGCACGAGAATGTTCAATCAATACACACGGCGTTAGGTGTGTTTAGATAAACGAGTACATATTATTTCCATCATAGAAATATAACATAGTTTCCCTTGTCGCTAGGGTTCATGCTCAAAGATGAAAACAACAAGAAATACTAGTACAAGGTCTCCCCACACATTAGGGTTCACACATAGATTGTGGCCAACAAAGAATAAATGCACTGGGTCTCTCCCATAGCCAGGGTTCACACACAACTTTTGGACAAAAAGAACAAATGCGTGAGGTCACTCCTCGAGCCAGGGTTCACACACAACATTTGGGCAATAAAGAACAAATGCGTGGGGGCTCTCCTCGAGCTAGGGTTCACATGAAGTGTTTGGAAAAAGAAGAAGAATTGTGATGGCAATAGAGAGAAGGAGAGAGAGCATCCCTTGAGAGAGAAAATAACTCCATTTGGTAAGCTTTACCAACGACTTTGGAAGGAGGGTCGTGGATTTCCCTCATCCAGGTAGCTCAACGATGTAGAACCATTGACAATTGGAATTGAGAGCCACCACTAATAATGTGCTCTAGAAATACCTCACATATAGAGAATAAATTTGTAGCAAGCTACTCCTCACCCACAACAATTATAAACAAGATGCATAGAAACAATGAATGGATTACCAACTATTTTAATAAAATTACATAGGTGAATTTAAATCGGTTATTTGTTCATCACACAAGAAAAAAAACACTCATGAGACAATATTTTACCCTGGAAACCCAACTAGGAAAAACGACATTCAATTGGCTTCGGCCAAGACTTTATTATTCAGTAATGGGCATGATTATAGGCTCTTTGGTTAATCTTGGTGCTTCTTGGTGAAGCCTCGACATCATACCTCTTCATTTCTTCGCCAAAGAACCCTTTATCCATATCCAAGAACTAAAATATAGGAGGTAATATCAGTTGAGGGGATAGTTGGAAGGTCATGTGTCCCCAACCCTTCAGCTTCCCCAAGTTCGGTTATCCTCCTTTTATTTTTTTTCTTTTGTCTTTTATGCATAGAGAGGGTCTTTGAAACTTTGTCTTTTTAATACAATTATTTTTTCTTCTCCTTTTACAATCATTTTTTGTCATAACCTCACATTTGATGTGCTTACCTTAGGTTTTGATTAAGTGTAGGTGTGGACATCGGTCATGATGGTATGTGGCCCTTCATGCCAAGAGGCCAGTCCCTTCTTTATCCAAAGCCTTGAACCTTGCCCATGCCAATCCTCATAAAATCATGTGCCTTAGCTAATTTTTTTTGCTTAGATCCAATTCGGATCACACCTCCCTACTGGGAGGCTTTTGGTCCCAAAAATCCGCTAAGGATAGATGAAGGAACCTGCTTGCAATCCAGTTCCTCTCATACCATTTCGCCTTCCTCAAAGTTTGTCCTTTGAGACCAATCTGCATGTTATCCACTCCTTGCGTTGTAGGATTGTATCTTCTTTTGACTCTTCCAGAGGTTGTGGTACAAAGTATTCAAAAGTTGGAATAACCTATTGTTCCTCCTCCTCCTGATCCATCATGGAGGGTTCAAATAATTTCGAATATTATACATTAACCACCAAACTGATCTACATATAGGGAGGAAGACTTAGCTCAAAATAATTCTCGTTTACCTACTCAATGATATCAAAAGGTCAACATATGAGAGGCTTGAGTTTCCATTTTGTTACTTGCAATCGCTCCTTGTGGAGATATAGCTAGACCATGTCTCCAACAAAGAATTTGTGATCCTCTCTATGCAGGTCATGTCTAGATTTATATTGTTCCTGGTTCTTCTCAAGCTGCTCTTGAACCCTTAGATGTATTTGTGTAATTTTTTCCATGAATGTGCTTGCCTTATGTTCATCCCCCTATATCCCTGCTTCATTTTGTTGCTTCCCATACAAAATGTTGAATGGTGAAGGACGTAAATAGCCAAGTTGGGTCTTGAAAGGAGACCTATTGGTAGAAGTATGGAGTGTTATGTTATAAGAATGTTGGATGTAAACCAACTGCCCATCCCAATTCTTCAGATGTTTTTTATTGTAGCCTCTCAAGAATTGTACCAACGTTTCATTAACAACTTCAGTTTGTCCATAGGTATGAGGATGGAATGTTGTGGAATACTTCAATTTGGTATCCATCATTTCCCAAAGTGCTATCCAAAATCTGCCCAATAACCTGTTGTCTCAATTATATATGATGGAGGTTGGCAACCCAAAGTTTACCCATACATGGTTGAAAAATAGCTCGACCACCTCTCGTTCAAAGATTGAATTCTTACAAATGATGAGCACACACATTTTATTGAAGCGATCCACCACAACAAACAAGTAGTCATGGCCTCGATGAGTCATAGTCAATCCTCCAACAAAGTTCATGGAGAGGCTCTCCCAAGGCTTGGTTGGTATTGGCAAGGGCATGTACAAGTCAAATTTTTGGTTGCTTGGCTTGCTAGTGCTGCAAAGAACACAACCTCTAATAAATTTTACCACATGCGCCCGCATCTTTAGCGAGTATACATACCATTGTAGATTTTCCATAGTCTTCGTCACACCAAAATTCCCAACAACTCCAGAAGTGTGTGCTTATGTCATCAATTGAACTTTTACCCCCTAAGGTATGCATAGTTTGTCCATCCTATACAACAACCCATATTGGAGGTGGTATTCATTCCCTTCCGTGGCAGTGATCAATTTCTCCTTCAACTGCGTATATACTCCCCTAAATTTTTCATCTTCCTCGCAGTCTTCACTCATAAGTGTATGAGTGAATGGTTCAAGTTGTATTATCGCTCAAACCGTTGTAATTTTCTTCAATGGTGGTCAAGAGACCATGTCTACTATATTATTCGTGGATCCTTTCTTGTACTTGATGAATAGGTGAAATTTTTGCAAGAAACCTAGCCACTTGTATTGCCTCACCCATTGCATCTTTCTCTGGCTTTGTAAGTATTGTAGGGGTCGATGATCTGTGTGTATAATGGTCTCTTTTCCTAGAAGGTAATTCTTCCACTTCTTCAATGTCTACACAATCACAAAGAGCTCTTTGCCATACATGGGGTAGTCAAGAGCCACTCCATGAAATAACTTTGAATGGTAGCATACATGCCTCCCTCCTTGCATGGGTACCACTCCTAATGGATATCCACTAGCACTAGTTTCTAACTCGAAAGGTCTCTAAAAATTTGACATAGCTAAGATTGGAGCATTGTTGATTTTCTTCTTCAAATATTCAAATGCTCTTTGTTGTTGTCTTCCCCAATGAAAACTCTTCCCATTTGCATTCAAGGAATGCAATTTTGTTGTTGTCGTGGATAATTTTATGATGAATTTTCTCAAATATTGGATTGCTCCCATGAAACTCCTATCCTTTGTCATGTTGGTGGGAACATGCCATTGTGTGATGGCTGCAATCTTCTCTGGATCCACTCTCAGCTCTCCTCCACCGATCATGTGTCCAAGATATATCAAGGATGTCTTCCCAAGCTCACATTTTTGCAAGTTAGCAATCAATTGATTCTTCTTTAAGGKCTCCARTACTTAYGTCACATGTGAGAAGTGCTCTTGCCACATATTTATAAATATTAGTATGTCATATGGATAAACTATTACAAAAGAGTCAATGAAGGGGCGYARCACATCATTCATGAGTCTCATAAAAGTTATAGGTGCATTACATAAGCCGAATGGCATTACCAACCACTAGTACAAACCTTGTCTTGTTTTAAATGTTGTCTTCCACACATCCTCTGCTTTGATCCGTACTTGATGATAACTGGATTTTAGGTCCAATTTGGTGAATAATTTGGCATATTGTAGTCGATCCAACAAGTTATCAATCCTTGGTAAAGGATATTGATTCTTGATGGTGATATTATTCAGGGCATGATAGTCAATGCACATTCTTCAACTTCTATCCTTCCCCGGCACCATGATGATGGGTGAGACACAAGGAGATGTATTGGGTCTAATGACTCCCTACTCCAACAATTGCTTCAACTACTTCTTCACTTTGTCTGCTTAAATGATGGACTACCCATACAACCCAATGTTTTATAGTGGTGACTTCGGCAACGATCGAATCTTGTGTTCCACCTTGTGCTTGGTGGCAATCCTCGAGGCTCTTGTAACACTTCCCTATAGGATTCTATCATTGTTGTAGTTGTTGGAACTACTTACCACTACATCTTCCAAGGATGCCTTCATCTCCAACTGACTGCCTTTTCCTTGCTGCTTTCCTTCTCTTAAGAACAACAAGACTAATTTCTTCATACTACCCATGATTCTCCTGGACCGATGAGAGCTGATCAAAGAGAGTTTGGCTTTATCCTTGTGTGCATTTATGGCGTATGATCTTCCCTCTTTGACTAGTCTATATTGGTTATCTCTCCTCATGAAAATGACATATCTCACATTAAAGTATGGAGTTCCCAAGATGACTCTGCATACATCCAAAATAACCACATATGCAACCACTTTGTCAATGTAGTTCTGTTGATGGTGAATTTGAATTTGCATTGCTTACTTATATTCAATTCCGCATCCCGTCTTACCCAGCCTAGAGGGTATGATTGTGGATAATATTGCGTCTCTGGCCCAAGATTCTCAACCAATTGTGTAGAGATTAAGTTGGATTGTGAACCAGGATCAAACACAATCCATCATGCTTTGTTTCACGTGGATTTTAATGAAGAACAATTCGATCATCACCTTCTCCTCCTTGTGGTTGCGACCAACTAACACCACCTCATTTTGAATATTAGTGCAACTGATCTTCCCTTCTAGGTCTGCGGTGTTGTCCAACCTCTCGTCAATATCCACACTTAGAATTTATTTCTTCTTCTTCTAGAAATGCTTGAGACACTTCTTAGGGTGCAATTTCTAACAATCCTCTTTAGTATGTCCCTTTCGGTCACAACCTTTGCATTTCTCGGCAGAAGGGGTTGCTTCCTGTGTTGCTGCCACAATATTCTTCTCATTCCACTTATTTTTGTTCTTTCCTTCTTCTTCTACTCATGCTTTTCTATTTGCTTGGGCGTGCCTAGTTGTTACTTCCACTTATCCCCCTCGAGGTGTTGTGCCTGAAAACTAGCCTCGTCAATTGTATTTTGTCCAAACAACATCAATTGATGTCAAATCTATGGTAGCAATGCCCCCAAATACTTGATCAACATTTCATGACTTTCGAGAGAGACTCCCATTTGAATTTCTCTCTTCATGAACTCAATGGTGAACCCTTATACTAACTATCCTTGCCTCTGATTGAAATAATGTCATACTTTCTTTTGGTGCTCCTCATATCTAATTACGTAGAAATGTGCTTTGATCATGTCCTTGAGCACCTCCCATTTTGTGACTGGTCACTCATTTTCCAGTGATCTACCTATTTCATCACTCTCCCACCATGCCAAGGCACGACCTTCAAGCTTCAATTGAGCGAATGTAATATTTTGTTTTCTTGTTACTTCATGCAAAATGAAGTATACCTCCATCTGTTGTACCCATTGGTTCAGCTTGATGCCATCGAATTCCCTTACATATGGTTTGATGTCCACCTTGGTGTCCACATGGAAAGGTACTTGTGTCTTACTATAGTTGCATTCTCCCATTTCTAGTTCAACCTTGCACTCCACCTCTAGCTTCTTTTCTTCTCTCTTGGGTTCTCCAATATGACAAGTCTTTGTTGATGGTGCTTCCCTATATTGCGCTATGAAGAATTGTGACACCATTAATTTTAGTGTGGATATGCTCTGCTCAAGCCGAAACAGTTTGACTTTGGGATTGTCATCTTCATCTCCAACTTGATGTTTCCCAGCCATTCATGGTGCTCTACTTCGCTCTAATCCCGACAACAACTATTGTTGACTTCTCCTTTCGTCATGATGGGTACTTACCATACATGTTTTACTAGATATTCGAATTCACGCTTCTGATACCATCTGATCCATAAATGGCAAGCTCATATCCCAACCACCTCCTCAACACAGATCCCAATGAAAAGATTATTTCATTTTTCTTATGATCTAGACTCACCCCACGTACCAATGAAATAATATGAGCAATGGTCCAAGTGGAGGAGATAACTATCACACCTAGGTCACCTAGTCACTCAAACCCCGACCGTTAGGTTCAGTAGGACCAACACAGAAACATTATTACCTAGATCACCTATGGTAGAGCATCTGAATGGGTTGATAAACATGTGAGCATTAGAGGATATATGCCATCATTCTTTGGGGATTCCCAAAGCAATGTGTAGACCATTACGAGTGTAGGTTGGAGCAAAATAAACGTACCAACAACAAAGGAAGATTCCCCAGAGTGCCTTGGTACTGCGTTGAGTGCATGAAAATGTTCACTCAATACACATGGCGTTAAGTATGTTTAGATAAACGAGTACACATAATTTCCAAGGAGAAATATTGTATAGTTTCTCATGTCACTAGGATTCATGCCCATAGATGAAAACATCATGAAATACTAGCGTTTAGTCTCCCCACATGCTAGGGTTCACACATAGATCGTGGGAAACAAAGAACAAATGCGTATGGTCTCTCCTCTAGCTAAGGTTCACACACAACATTCAAACATGAAGAAAAAATGTGTGGGGTCTCTCCTTGAGGTAGGGTTCACACACAACATTTGGTCAACAAAGAAAAAATGCATGGGGGAACTCCTCGAGCTAGGGTTCACACACCACATTTGGGCATGGGGGATCTTCTCGAGCTAGGGTTCACACGCAAAATTTGGACATAAAAGAAGAACATGAGGGAAATAAATAGATGACCATCGACCGTTTAGACACACTGAGAAGGAGAGATAACATCCCTTAAGAGATCAATCAACGATGTAGAACCATTGTCGGTTGGAATTGATAGCCACCACCAATAATGTGCTCTAGAAATACCTCACACCTAGAGAAGAAATGTGCAACAAGATACTCCTCACTCGCAACAATTATAAACAAGATGCATGGAAACAATTAATGGATTAGAAACTATTTTAATAAAATACATAGGTGAATTTAAATCGGTCATTTGTTCAACACATAGAGGGAAAAAAAACACTCACAAGACAATATTTTACCCTAGAAACCTAATGGGAAAACCTACATTCAATTAGCTTCAACCAATATTTTATTATTCAGTAATGGGTATGATTACAAGCTCTTTGGTTCAACTTAGTGATTCTCAATGAAGTCTTAACAACATGTCTCTTCCTTTCTTCTCCAAAGAACCCTTTCTCCATCTCTAAGAACTAACATATAGGAGGTAGGATCAACTGAGGGGATAGGTGGAAGGTCAGGCATCCCTAACCCATCAACTTCCCCAAGTTCAGTTCTCCTCCTTTCATTTTTTTTATTTTGTATTTAAGCGTAGAGAGTGTTGGACAATATGTTTTCATTGATGTTGTTGGACAATTGGTTGTCATTGATGTCAACAAGCAATGGTTGTCATTGATGTCAACAAATTTGATGGGTGTATTTGGAGAAGTCTCCAAAGTGGTCCCCTTATGGCGTATCTCTAATCATGGACCTCACGGGTGTTGAATTTTCATCTTAAGTAGTTAATTAGATTAGTGTTCTTTTACTTTTAAACCATTATCATAATAACTGCATATAAAGGATCACTGAAAGAATAACATCCACAACATACAAAAGATTTACCCTGGGAAAACCCTTTAGGGGAAAAACTTCTTTTGTTATATTTTTCTACACCATTCTTATTCTTTTGAAGTTATGACTCCTTTTAAGCTTGAGGTGTCTCTACTTCCCTAGATTGTGGAATCTTTTCTTTTGTTATATTTTTCTACACCATTCTTATTCTTTCGAAGTTATGACTCCTTCTAAGCTTGAGGTTCTTTCCCTTGAGTTTCTTTAACAACCTTTTATTCTTCTTCTTTATGTAATTCAATTTCCTTTCCCTTTAGAAGACTTTCCCTTGGAACATTTTCTTTTAGATGACCCTGTGACACCACCACGAGACTATATTTTTAAGAAATATGTAATTTTGTTGGTTTGTAGGGTTTGTATCCCCTCCCCACTAAAGATAATGAAATGCTCCCAAGTAATTCCAATATGTGATTGAAAAACACATCTAACATGAGCAGTCTAATAAGCCCACTGTGTGTGATGGATTCAAGTTTTCCTCATTGAACTTTGGTAACCATTTTTTGAGGGTTTATAACAATAAATATGGAATATTGAGGGAGTCTTATGGTTTGATATATGTGTAATAGAATAATTGCAGTAACAATTTAAATTGGTAAGCAAATAACAAGCTATGCCTACCTTCACAAGTTATGTACTTGATAATATGTAGTTCCATATCATCCCAAGTTATGGTTTGATATATGTGTAATAACATAATTGCAGTAACAATTTAAAATGGTAAGCAAATAACAAGCTATGCCTACCTTCACAAGTTATGTACTTGATAATATGTAGTGCCATCTCATCCCAAGGTGCTGGTAGGCTGATACATTTTACACCTTGACCCATGTCTTGACAGAAATCCGAGTTAGGTAATAAAATCTATATTCTCAACCTTAATCAATCTAATACTTTGACTTTAATTTTGACCAATCGTTAGTATGATAGTCATAACTTTAACATATCAAAATACAACCTAGATGTTCATAAGATCACAATAATTCCATAACAAATAAAGGCATATCAAATTAATGAAACATGGGGTGCATTGTTACTTTGAATGTGTTGGATCTGAGATCCTTTTGGATCTACGATTGTTGTTTGGACAAAAGATCCCTTCTTCTGCAAACACCCTTAAGATAATGATACAGTTTAAATATATGTAAGTACATACCTCTAACAATATCGACAGATAGTGGCACCATCCGACAACAACGACAAACGAACCTTTGAAATTTCAAAGGTGCTCCAACTTTTAATGTAAAGTTAGTTGGATATTTGCTAGGGTAAGGTGCACTAGGACAATATAAAATCAGTCCCAACACTTCACAAAAAATTTCACTGCAATTGGTACTGCAACTAGTGTTGGCACTGCAACCGGCACAAAAATTGGTACTGCAACTAGTGTTGCAACTGGCACAACAACTGGCATGAAGGAACTGGCACTGTGACTGCAACTGATACTGCAACTTCAACTGGTACTGCAAACCTAGGGTTTTATGAGGAAACCCTACTTTCTTAAACTTCAAATTTCAACATTATGATTCAGGGACTAGATGCGCCCTCCTAGGGCGAGCTCCTAGATGGTCTTACTTTTCCCAATGTCCTCCAACAAGGTGGATTATGTCACGTTTTAGGGTTTATGCATAAACCCTAATTTCTAAAAGTTTTCCAAAACTGAAAATTGTTCTAGGGAAAATGTGTGCTAGGGTTACGAGAGTCTCCCTATGCCCTTAGATTCTTCAACGAGTTCTTCTATGCTATGAAAATACCTTCTTTAAGGCCCACTCTGAAACCATGTTGAATTTTCGTCCTAAGCAGTTAATTAGATTAGTGTTCATTTACTTTTAAACCATTAACACAATAACTAGATATAAAGGATCACTGAAATAATAACATCCACAAGATTTACCCTGGGAAAACCCTCTGGGGAAAAAACTCAACAAAATTCCTCAATATAGATTCACCAACCAAGAACAAAGCCTCTCTCCCAGAGAGAACTAACAAAGCAGAAGATCCTCCTCTAACCCTTGACCAAGGAAGAGTAGCGCACCACATAACCAAGATATAACTGAGAAGTAGACCAAGAATCTCCACAACATCAACTCCTAGCTGCAATAGTCTCTCCCTCTAAGACTTGTGCACTTCCTCTTCTTAGTTGCAGAGCTAGTGTGTTGTATCTTCAGATGAGATGCTGGAATCCTTTATAAATAGTAGTTTGTCCAACCTAAAATTAGTTCTACGTTGACTTTTCAATTTATCCTTTTATTTTTCATTTGTTAAGGCACAATAGGGCCGACTTTTACAAAGGCACAATAGGGTTGTCTTAACAAATATAATATAATAGTATTCTTTAGGGTTTTGTCTTGGTCAAATACAATAAGGATATCTTTTGAAGCTACTCAAACTACAACAACAAGAGGACGATTTGAAGAAGTGTACAAGAAACCCATAGGTGTGGTCATGAAGCCCAAAGTTGTTTGAGGAATAAGGACACGAAGGACAATGTAAATGTAGGTGACACACTCATAGATGGATAGTCCTTGTCATGCCATTTCCAACGGTAGCTGGAACGCCACGTAGTTCCTCACAATTGAAAAGTTATGAGGTTATGAAGTTGGAAGCCCCAAAGATGGGTTAAGAATCCCCTAATTGGTTTCAAGTCATTAATGAAAGGGTAAAATGGCTGTAACAAGAAATTTCAAGAAGCCCTAAAGTTAAGGGAAAATGTTACTTAGAAAAAGTATATATACACCTCAAGAAGTCACTCATAAGTACATTCACACATACATTCTATTGAATATCTTCTATGTGAGTAAGTGATTCTTATCTAAGGTAACCAAGGAGATCTGATGGGAATTTCAGAGGGAAGATGAAGTGAAGAAGGGAAAAATTCCAAGGGAGAATGAAGTCTTGTGATGATGTGTTCTAAGGTATGTTATTTAAAGGTCATATTACCATTTTCACAATAACTTTTTTTCTAGAATGATTCAGATAACAAAAAATGGAGGAGGTTGAGAAGACATGTCAAGGTAACTTTGGTAAAAATTTCAGCTTCTGGGGCGTTGCATTTTTGGAGATACAATCTTTGGAAGATAGGATTTTTGACTAGTCCTGAAACTAATATTAAAAAAGTGTTCCGGGTAAAACAATCATAACTTGTTCATAGAGGATCCAAATTTTGTGAGATAAATTTTAGTGGAAAGAAAACCGTCTGTAGTATCTTTTATGTGAGTTTCAGAATCAGATATCAAATACTGAGCATGTGGCATGTTGTACAAGTTCTCTCTTCAGAATAGGCTAAAATTCATGAAGGTTTGACATTTTCTCTATAAATTTTGTTTTGAGAAGTTTTAGACCCTAAATTTTTGAGGAGATGGAAGAAAGATCTCAAAGTATGTGTGATTAAAATTTCAGACCTTTGATCATTACAAGTATAGAGTTATGCTTGTTGAAAGTTAGGGTTTGTGACTAATCCAGAACTAGTCCCACGAGACTTAGGTAAAGTTTGATGAATATGCTATTCTCTTGTTGCTGAAGTTGAGGAAGAGCTACAGGTCTGTAATTTTGTGTATCATGTCTACTACATGATCAAAGGTATGATTTACATGTGTTATTGAGGGTTATGTTTATGGAACATGCTTGAGGCATGTTTTGATGATGATGGTACATGATATGGTATACCTTTGTGATGATATGATACATTGTTAGAAGCACATATTGGTTATATTGGTATCTTGGTATTGTGTCTATCTTAGTTATGCTTGAGGCACTTCATTGAGATATCTTATGGTGCATGGCATGATTGAGACATATCATGACTGATATGGTATACAATTGATGCATGGTATGGTACAAGTTGATGTACATGATATGGTATAGGTTGATGTACATGGTTTGGTGATGGTTTTGGTATCCATGTGAGTGGTTCTAGTTATAGTTGGTTGATGATGATATATCAACGACAGTGACAGTGACAA
>SNQJ01S0001807.1:107826-131460 GCA_010110895.2 Picea sitchensis
AAATCCTAAGTGAACTTTAAAGGGGTTCATTTGTGTTGAACCATATTAGTCTCAATTATATATGTGCTAAGTGAATGCAAGATTCTCACCTCAAATGTGTTGGGGGTGTCAATGCTTATATGTGCATAGTAAATGGAAAATTGTTTGAGATACAACCTTTCCCTATCCATTTAGTTGTGGGTGAAACATTATAGGCATGTCGAGCCTTATATCTATAATGATTCGTGTGGATTTGTAGAAGTTGGAGAATAATCTAGGATCTTTATCAGTGAAAATGGATGTAGGAAACTTCGAATTGACCCAAACACGCAGAAAGTAGATTTTAGTGTGACTTGCTCTACATTGGCATTCTTACAGTGCACAAGGATTTCCATCTTTAAGAATTGATCAACAACCAAAAAGGATGCATCATGGTTCATCACATAATTGGTAGGCTTGTTGAAAAATCCATGGAAACAAATTCCCATGGGTGCAAAGGCATAAGAAAAGGTGTGTACGACTCTTTCTTCCTACTAGTTAGTCTTTCAATGGCACACGTAACACAAATATTAAAGGATTCTCCGATGTCAAGGGAAAGGTGAAGGACCCAATAAGGTCTTGTGGATGCCAAAACGACATGCTAAATTGGAGTAATGTTCCTCCCATATAGGCTTGTCGTTCTCAACTCTTACTTTACCACACAATTTCCAAAGTAAAACATCAATTTGTGGCATGTATAGTAATTTGGGCACAATATACCTTGGAGGAGATTGAACATTTATGTGCAAACTTGGGGCCTACATTATAATGATGCCACCAATAATGTGTATGACATTCACAAGTGACCAAAAAAGTCAATCAAGCACCAACTAATGGTTAGCTGGAGTAATATGGTGCATAATTGAAAGTTACATGCTTTTAATTGATCACCAAATTGAAAAGTATAGGTATATCATCTACTTCAACTAACATACTCTTTACAATTTTCTTTGTCTACAAAAACTACAAAGGCTTATGGTCAAAATGAATATTTGTCTCCTTATGCATTTGTAATGCCCAATAGTGTTTGGTAACTTAGATGATTGCATTGAGGTCTTAGTTGTAGGCTGTGTATTTCATGATTGAATCATTGAAGGATTTGGAGTTATATGCAAAGGGTTTAAGGGTTGTTTTTGTTGTAGAAGAATAACTCCACGTGCATACTCAGAGGCATAGCTCTATATTTCAAAGTGCTAGTGTGATTTGGGTCAACATAAGATAGACATTGTGCACAATCTATGCTTAAGTTCATAAAAAACATATTGCAGTGAATTCCATTGGAACACTAGCTCATTGGCATTTCTATGCAAGAGATCATGAAGAGGGTACATGATGTGAAAGAATCTTAAGACAAATATTTTGTAGAATTTTTCCAAGCCAAGACATATTTACAACCATGTGAGATTGATTCAAGCAAGCTATTGTATATTGATGTGTAACTTCTTTGGATCTACATCCTCACGTATTTCATCAAGTTAAAGTCTTGGACACAATGCGCTTCATGGTGAATGCACATTTATCTAGGATGACATACAACTTATGGTGCACATGGCCTTGAGGACCATGGAAATGTGTTGGAGGTGTTTATCCAATGCCCTACTATAAATAAAACAACATTGAGGTAAATAACAACGAATTTACCTAAGTGTGGTCACAAAGCATCATTCATAAGGTGTATGAAAGTCACGCATTTGTTAAGCCAAATAGCATCACCAAAAACTCACACAACATTCTATCCTTAACTTTGAACATTATATTCCAAACATCTCAATGGTTGATAGGAATCTAGTGATATCCAAACTTCAAGTTAATTTTGGTCAGGAATTTTGTTCCCTTTAGTGTGTCCAAAAGGTCACGAATTCGAGTATTGGGTACATATTCTTGAATATAATCTCTCTCATCACACGAAAATTGTTGCTTCAATGCAAAGCACCATATTTTGGGCACACACATAGTATAGATTCTATAGGGATAATACCTTGACCTAGTGTACTCCTTCAACAAGAGATCTTGTATCTACTGCTAAATTCCATCATTCTCTTGCAAATATATGCGATCCAAATTATGTTGAGAGCGAAATGAAGATAGCAATAATAGGCAGAATAATATAGAGATATTTCAAAGATAACATTAATACAATGAAACCCAAACTCCGTGAATGAATAATTAGTGAAAACAATTCAAAATGAAACACAATACAAACTATCTAGAATGGTGGTAGCTTATCTCATAGAAGCGATGTATCGGTTACATTCATTCACAAAAATCCCCTTACAAGAGGATACATTTACTCTTTAAGATTAATTTTAAAACCCTAAGAGGAAAATTACCTAAGATATAAAACCCTAACCCTAGGAGATGAGGTGGAAAAAGGAAGGCAAAAGGAACGTGGGCCCTAAGGAGCCTAGTTAATATGTTAACTTTCCAAGGTTGCAACTTTCACATATGGACTCTGTTTAGGGTGTTTCTTGGACCATTAGAAAGCTTATTATAAGCTCTAAATGTTTGTCTAACCTAGCAATCAAAGATTCTAGGCCATGTTAATTGCTAAAAATGCATGGGAAGTTCCTGAAAAATGTGTCAAAAGTCCAGGACTTGCAAAACTATTATAAAACTGGCAAGGTGTAGGACTATTTTTGAGTTAGCAATAGTTTTGGGTGGCCACCTGGATCCACCTAGATCAACATGTGGTACAAAGATTCATTGGGTAATGATACACTAGGACTAAATCAATGTGGTTTTAGCCTTGATAGAAGAGTATGAATCCAATAGGATATTTAAAGCATCATCACATTCCTCCATAAGCATGCACAACTACTTCTATTGCATAGGTTGTGTGACAAAGGACACAATGTGAAATTGTCTTTCAAATAATTGGGACTAGTGAGAATGGGATAAGAGGGGAAAGGAACTAGCTAATAGTTCTTCGCTTATGGTGCCAGGAGCTCCACCCTAAAACTCTAATATATGGAAAATGTGCAACGATTTCATCTCTGCCTTATGTACACACACAATTATGATCTTAAAATGAATACTTTCACATATTAGGGAGTCGTCATACAACATAAATAATTTATTATGTTGAATTTTCTTGAACAAATATTCATTAGTTCATTTCCAAATGAGGAAGATAATTTTCGTTCTAATAAGATACCATGCTAATTTGAACTTGACATCCCAAGGCATTTTATCTCCTCAAAGGATAGATTTCCATGAAACAATGGAAAGGAGTAATTTAATGGAAAACTTAGAATTCCATGCCTAGGATGTATTGAATTTTTTTTAACAAGAATGTATATTTCACAACTGCCTTTTTCCTAAAAATTGGGTAATTCAATTAGATTGCCCCTAGGTGTAGGAGGTGGTAGACCATAGCCAAAGACCAACAACAAGGGAACAAATGCCTTCTTTTGCTCTAGGAAAGGATTCAAAATACCTATCGACCTATAGTGCTAGGTTTTCTACTTTGACTTAAGCTTCCATAAATTATTAGTCCCAGAGTTCGTAATAGGTTAGTTCAATCATTATCTTTTCCTTGGAAACAATTTTAATATTTTATTTCAAGCTTGAAAAAAGTTACGTTCTTAAATAACATTAGAGTTGTTTGATTAGAATTTATAGAACTACTGACAACATAAGAAACTGCAACGATATACCGCTAAAGTCCATTGCTCACTTTAATTATCAATTGAGGACCATATAAACTTTAGAGGTGCCGCACATTATATATGAAAACCAAAAGGACTAATCTATTGAGAAGTATGATGTCAAAGAGTTCTAAGTGCTCTTGATCCATGATGCAATCATGAAACAAGTAACTATCTATGCATATAAGAGAATTAGACAAATAACTTCATACAAATAACAAAACTCAACAAGGGCAGTTATATTAACCATTGCATGTTCATTCAATGGATGAAATCGAATGATCTCATGATTATGGGTATGAGTAATCAAGAAATATAAGAAATTTATATTGCTAAGAACAAAATGACACTACCACTATACAATAAAAAAAATAATTCATCAATTTCCTCCTTTGAGTGGGCCCTGAATGAAGGGACATTGATGAATCCTTGGATGAAATCTAAATTAACACTGTTATAATAGAGTTTCCATTAATCGATAATGTTGAAATTACATAATTTTTCTATGTCTCAAATTCCTCTATTACAATCTTATCAAATTCCTCTATTACAATCTTATCAAGAAGAGACTTATTTGAGCCATGCAACCTAGTTAATCATAGGGGAGTCTTTGGATTCCATAGAACGAATCCAAGAGGAATCTCAAGAATTCACACAATTATTACCTATCAATAAGAAAAATGTTTTCTCAAGTAAAAGACACTCTTAGTCATGGTTAAGTTACAGAGCTCTAAACTCTAGTTTAACCATTACATTGCATCATGAGTCACTTCACATCATACTAGATAATGTAATGAAATGGCTGACATAATCCTTGAAAATACTCCTGATGCTACTAGGGTCGAAAGACTGCAACACAATGTTAGTGAGGTAACTATCATGTGAAAGGTCCACATTTCCCTTGTGGTGTTTTTATTTCGAGACCATTCTTTAATCAACATAATGCTGATTTTGTAGAATCATAACTTAGATCTAGAATGGTAAATAGGAACAAACAATTTCATACCACAATATGATGAAAAGTACCTTAAATCAAGGATTCAAGTAGACTTCAACCATCCCATCACATTTTCTCATTATTAAGCCAAATCACTTTAATTAAAATCACATTTATTAGATAAAATTGAAATGGCCATTAAATAACAAGTGGTGAATGTTTTGAGTACACCAAGGGCATATTAAGTACTCATAAGAGGCAATTAAATAACAAGTGGGAAATGTTTTGAGTACACCAAGGGCATATTAAGTACTCATAAAAGGCAAGCTAGATAGGAAAATGAGAAAAAAAGATAATTTTGGGGTCATCATACCCCCATTTTAAGGATTGCATGCCTCTCTGCAATGCATACAAAAATGAATCAAAATTGTGAACTAATCTTTCTCTTATTCTCAACTTATGGTTGTCCCTCCTTACATATGTCTCTAAAATCATAGGTCATGAAGTGACTACTCCTTTGTTGTAGTATCCTGATTCCTTCTCTATTTTATTCCATATTTCTTTTTCTATAACAACATTGACTTGTCTTTAACTTTTCCAATATGGAATGAGATGTAATAGTAATGGAAATCTAAATATTAATTATATCTAGTTTAGGTTCTCATTTAAGAGTGTGAGCATATAATTGATGCTTGGATAAGGTGGCCTTGAGGCCTAGGAACAAATGTGGCTCTACGTTTCTTAGCTTGGGTGTGAATTCTTCCCACATGGATTGAGAAAAGTGTATCAACTTATCTCGTATTTTCCTCATGAGCTATAATAATGATCCATTGCTTCCTACAATCTTTCATTTAAAACATGTATTAGCTGAGTATCTATAATCAACCTAGTTCGATTGCTCAACAACTCTCTTGATTTTGTTCTCTTTGCTCTCACCTATAGATTGGTTGTGAACTCGTACATTCTATACCATAAGATTTGATTAAACATATTTCCTGCATTCTACAACCAAGAGACAAAGGATCTTAATTGTACATCTCCTACATAGGGGTTGGGAGATCACTTTAAAGGGTATGGAATTGCACAATTATGCAAGTAGAATTCACAAAGTAGGTTTTTCTTCTCAAAAGTGCAACTATGGTAGACTTCACATAATTCTTTTGATATTTCAATTGAAAGAGGAGATGAGAAGCAATCCTTTCCAATCAAAATTTAAATTATTGCTAAGTAAATTGCATAAACCCTAGTAGGTGGTCAGAATAAAGCATCTCATATGCATACTCTATGACTCTTTCATTCATTATTTCCAGTACAACTTTTTTTTATTCTTTTCTTCAATCTCTTATTCTATTTTTCTAACTCTTTCTTAAACTAAGATTGTGGTGGTTTATTGAGATAACTCGTGCATTCGATCATGCAATTGTTTCCACTTAGGGACCTCTACTTTTGATGTTTTGAGTTGTTTAAGCAACTCTTCAACTTCTTTTGTTTCCATAACAATAGATTCTATGATGTTTTCAACTTATTGCAACTGTGATGTAAGGATCTTTTCTCCCTTTAATGAGTATGCCCTAATTCTTATAGAAACACTTTATTTTCCTTTCCCTTTCTTCATTGAGGGCATCCCTGATTTCCTTATGGATTCAAGGTTTATTTGAGTAGGGGAGTCTCCTATTTGAATTAGTACTTGTGAAATGTTTTCAGTAGAGACTTCTACTTCCCTAGATTGTGGACTCTTTTCTTTTGTTATATTTTTCTACACCATTCTTATTCTTTTGAAGTTATGACTCCTAAGCTTGAGGTGTCTCTACTTCCCTAAATTGTGGACTCTTTTCTTTTGTTATATTTTTCTACACCATTCTTATTCTTTCGAAGTTATGACTCCTTCTAAGCTTGAGGTTCTTGCCCTTGAGTTTCTTTAACAAACTTTTATTCTTCTTCTTTATGTAATTCAATTTCCTTTCCCTTTAGAAGAATTTCCCTTGGAACATTTTCTTTTAGATGACTCCGTGACACCACCATGAGACTATATTTTTAAGAAATATGTAATTTTGTTGGTTTGTAGGGTTTGTATTCCCTCCCCACTAAAGATAATGAAATGCTCCCAAGTAATTCCAATATGTGATTGAACAACACATCTAACATGAGCAGTCTAATAAGCCCACTGTGTGCGATGGAATCAAGTTTTCCTCATTGAACTTTGGTAACCATTTTTTGAGGGTTTATAACAATAAATATGGAATATTGAGGGAGTCTTATGGTTTGATATGTGTGTAATAGCATAATTGCAGTAACAATTTAAAATGGTAAGCAAATAACAAGCTATGCCTACCTTAACAAGTTATGTACTTGATAATATGTAGTGCCATCTCATCCCAAGTTATGGTTTGATATATGTGTAATAACATAATTGTAGTAACAATTTAAAATGGTAAGCAAATAACAAGCTATACCTACCTTCACAAGTTATGTATTTGATAATATGTAGTGCCATCTCATCCCAAGGTGCTGGTAGGCTGATACATTTTACACCTTGACCCATGTCTTCCAACATCTTATAATAAAGTAGAAATTTCTACTTTGCTTTGTGCAATTTTTCCTTGTCATCTTTCTCCCAATGCTTTCCCATTGAAAAAATTGTGGCCCTGGAAATTGTTTCTTCATTAACTCTTAGTTCCAATCCTTTTACAATTGAGATAAATCATCAACGATTCACATTCCATGGATTTAGTGCATAGTTCATGGCTTCCACATTTTAGTGATGGCATGCCTTAAATTTAATGCAATGAACACTTATTATGAGCAAAGGAGGGAGGTGGGGTTCTTTCTCGTCCGACCAGGTAAGTGAACATCTCAAATACTTGGTCTTACTCAGATTCTTTCGGTTCTCTAAGTTTCAACTTCTATAGTTACATTGTTTCCTGGCATGGTCGCTTGGACTGTGGCTTAGTAGCGGCGAGCCTTATCATCTCAAGGTTTATTTTCTTTCCTTTGCTTGCTTTCCTCCAAATACTCAATACAATCAAAATGGTGAGTGTATGCGTAGCTTTCTATTTTCAAGAGAATTTCTTCCTGCTGGAACAATGATTGGAGTATAATACAAGCTTCATGGGTCAATGCTAATGGGAGTATTATCGTGCATAGCTTTTTATTTTCAGAGAATTACTTATAGCTGGAGCATAAACATCCACTACATGGATAGATAAAATAATACAAACTTCACTGGTCAATGAGAATGGGCAGGTATAGTATTATATAATGCAAGATTTTATCGATGGTTAAACTGTGTGTGAATCTCTCAAAGAAGAAAAATGATATTTAAAGCCTGGAGAAGGTCTGAGATACTTTTTATGCCAGAATGTAAGAACACAGGTAGAATTTCATTTACTAAAACTAGTCAATTAAGAATCCAGAGTCTCATCCTGTACTAGATAATAATCCTAATATAGAATTCTTGCTATGAACTCTACAACAATATGTATGATTAGCATCTAGAATTCACAACATTATTAGTATACTTGAAGTTATGTTTAATGCTTAATGCTTATGAGATATTCTTAATGCTTATGAGATATTCTTGGAAAATTAATGCTTAATGCTTATGAGATATTCTCTCTGTTTTGTAGTGGAAAATTAATGCTTAATGCTTATGAGATATTCTCTCTGTTTTGTAGAATAGAACTTGACAACAAGTTGGTTTTCAAGTATTGATCTATCTTATGATGCCCCAAAGGGTTTTTATCATAACTTTTTTTTTTTCCTTATTCTTTTTTGTAGAAAGGACTTACCAACAAGCTGATTTTCAAGTACTCATCTATCTTATGATGCCTCCAAAAAGGTTTTCACCATAAGATTTATTTTATTTTATTTTTAAATTTATTTATTTATGAGATGGTAATGATATATTTAGTTTAAATTGAAGGTTGAAACACCTTTAATTAGATATATGTGTTGTTCTTACAATTTTAATATAAAATCTTTCTTGAACAATGGAATTTTATAAAGCTTTAGCCTACATCAATTTACCATAACTAGGGGAGTTATTTATTCATCTATTGTTTTGATCTTTATTGAACCATTATTTAAACAAATATATACTTCGTAAGGTCCTAGCCAATTATCCCAAGATTACATTTAAAATCCTCAAATCCAAAGTCATTTAACAGTGCCCAATCACCAATTTGGAACTTCATAGTTTTAATGAGTTTTTCATGCTATTTGAGTCTCTGTTGTTGGATAATTTATGTATGGAAAAGGCTTGTTTCCATTAAGATCAACTCTTTCTTTTTGTACTATAGAAAGTTCGAGTCTTAATTCCAATGCTATTCAAGTGTCTAGGTTTCAAATTCAATAGGGAACATACAAGTTTAAACAGAGACTCAACACAATATTACGAAAGATCTCAAACTTTGAAAATATTTTGTATTGTGTAATTGTAAGTCCAATTCTCCCTCTTCTTTGGGACCAAGAAGGATTTGAGGGTGGGGGAGAAGTTGGAGGGCCTAGTTGACTCTGTCAACTAGATCTACTAGTCGACCAAGTATCAGTTGACTAGGAACGAGAAATTGAATTGTAAGTTGGTCGATCGACCAATGTAGTTAGACGGTTGTAACTACCCGATAACTAACTCAGAGTATAAATATGGGATCATGAATGTAAATAAGTTATGGTGTATTGGTGATATCTTGACATAATAAATGATACTTGTTGTTGGTCTCTCCATTACTTTCCTCTTCCTTCTCTCTTCTATGTGTGTGTATCTATATGATGCTTGTATAATATGTTATGTGAAGTACTACTGGTAACCGTAAGTTTTAAACCTTTCACAGTAATGCAATGCACACACATATTCTTAAAACAAAAAATAAAACAATGGCAATCACACATATACACATATATTTACCCTGGAAACACAAACTTGGAAAACCAACAACCTGTTTAGAGCTGCATTTCTAATTCCTATTCATCATCAAAATTCGTTGTTTACAATACAATATATAGGATCCTGAGGCATCCAAAAATGCCTAATCCTTTAATCTAGATTAGATTACAACCTTAATTCCTTAATTGAAATTATAAAATCATTGGATGAAAAACGATGCACCATTAAATCACCAAAGGCAAAAACAATGTGTTGAAAATCGCTAAAAAATGGATGCAAAAACTGCCCCCAAAAAAAAAATTGGGGGCTTCGCCCCCCTACAACTCCCTAGCCAGGGTGGGCTTCTACCCCCCTGCTACGCTCAATGCAACTAATCACACATGGGGTTGGTCATGCAAAGAATATAACACATACCCAACATTCTCCTAGTTGTTTTCTTTGCATACAAGGGGTCACAAGATTACATAGTCAACAATCTAGGGCAACATTCCCCATTGTTTCTCTACACCAGAAGAAATTCTCAGTGCTCATAGATTTTTTCAATGAATTTGCAACATTATTCAAAGTGTCCACCTTCATCAACAACACCTTCTTCTCTTCAACCATGTCTCTCACAAAGTGATATTGAACATCAATATGCTTTGTCTTTGAATAATAAGTTGGATTCTTTGCTAGGAAGATTGCACTATGAATGTCACAATCTATCCTTACATCTTGTTGTACCAACCTAATCCCTAAACACAATCTCTGTAACCATACTGCTTTCTTTCTTGCATGAGTGGCCGCCATCTATTCAACTTTTGTAGTTGAGAATGACACTACATACTGTCTTTGCTCATCCAACCGATTGCTCCTCCAAATAGGTTAAACACATACTCACTTGTAGATCTTCTTTGATCCACATCTCCAGCCCAATCTACATCAACAAATCCATGTATGTCCAACACTCTGTCCAATATTTATCTTTTTTGGTAACACAATCCATAAATAGTAGTGCCATTCAAATACCTGAAAACCCTCTGTATTGATGTTCAATGCTCCTTCCTTGGTTTTGACCTATACTTGCTCAAAACTCCCACTGCATGTGCAATATCCAATCTAGTATAGATCATTGCATAAATCAAACTACCAACCACAATAGCACACAGAACACGAGACATATCCTCTTCCTATTCTTATGTCTTGGGATACTGATTTGCAGATAACTTTACACCTAGAGAAACATGAACCCTGACTGATCCACATTCCCACATATTAAACCTTTGCAATAATGTCTCGACATATTTCCCTTGATTTAACCATAGTTTCTTGTTTTCCCAATCTATTTTAATTTCCATGCCCAAAATGAAGTTTACAACACCAAGATCCTTCGGTCAAATTTATAGGACAACTGAGTCTTCACATCCTGAATAATTTCCTTTTCGTTTCCTAGCAACAACATATAATCCACGTACAAGACAAAATAAATAAGACGATCACCAACTAATTTGAAATACATCGACTATTTGAAATACACACAGTGATCGACTTTGCTCCTTGTGAATCCAAGTCCCAACATATAAGTATCAAATTTTTGATACCACAGCCTTGGTGGTTACTTTAACCCATACAATGACTTTTTCAGTGTGCATACAATCTCTTTCTTTCCCTTCATTTCAAATCCTTATGGAAACTTCATGTAGATTTCTTCTTCCAGATCCCCATGTAGGAATGTTGTCTTCACATCCATCTGTTCTACTTTAAAATCAAAATAAAAAACAATAGATAAAATAAATCTAATAGAAGTTAACTTGGAAATAGGAGAAAAAATTCACCAAAGTCAATTCCCTCTACCTAGGAATAACCTTTTGCTACTAACTGAGCTTTGTATTTCTCCATTTTTCCTTTTGCATTCAACTTCTTTTTAAACACCCATTTTTTGCCAATGTGCTTTCTTCCAATCGACATCTCCACTAGATCCCAAGCCTCATTCTTGTCTAAGGTTGCCTTTTCTTCCACCATGGCCTTTTTACAAAGTTTTCCATCCTTTGAATCCACTGCCTCCCTAATAGTTCTAGGATCATCATCAATAATAAAGAAATCAAATTCTGAATGGAAATCAGGTGGAGTATACCTTTATGGTTTCCTTTTCCCCAAACCAATCTCCTAAATATTGGAGTATGAGGCTCTTCTTCTTCTAATTCTCGTTCTTTTGTAGAGTCCAATTCATTAACTTTCAATTCAAACTCTATTTTATCTAGTTCTTACTCCCTTGGTAAGACTTCATGTTTGACAACAACTTTGATTGATCCGAATACCACATCTCGACTATACACTACCTTATTAGTTTCTAGGTTCCAAATATTATTACCTTTCATACCATTTTTATAGCCAATAAGTATATACTTTTCATCCTTTTTATCCAACTTACTCTTGTTTTCGTTTGGAATGTGTACATAAGAATCACAACCAAAAACCCTAAGATGTGTAAGAGATGGTTTCTTACTAGTCCATATTTCATGTGGAGTCATGTCATCCAACACTGATGAGGGTGATCGATTTACTAGGTAACATGAAGTATCCACTACCTATGCCCAAAATTACTATCCCTACCTGACACCATTGAGCATGCTTCTCGATCTACCGAGGCATGTATGGCATATTCTTCTGCTTTTATATACCACATTTCTTACATAATTCCTTGGATTCATTTCCAAAAAATTCTCCACCATTATTTGTCCTCAACATCTTAATTTTCTTATCTACTTGATTTTCAACAAGAGCCTTAAACTCTTTAAATTTATTAAAAACTTCAGATTTCTTCCTGAGGAAATAAATCCATGTATTCCTCGAGAAGTCATCTATAAATGAGACATAGTACAAANTCAACATCTTAATTTTCTTATCTACTTGATTTTCAACAAGAGCCTTAAACTCTTTAAATTTATTAAAAACTTCAGATTTCTTCCTGAGGAAATAAATCCATGTATTCCTCGAGAAGTCATCTATAAATGAGACATAGTACAAAGAATTACCTAGTGATGGAATCATAATAGGTCCAAACATTTCACTATTCACCAACTATAAAATTCCCTCTGCTCTTGTAGCACCAAAGGGGAATCTTATCCGATTCTGCTTCCCATACAATAAATGTTCACAAAAATCAAAATCCAGAGAGAAATTGGACATACCTTAAACCATACCTTTACTGTATAGTACTAAAATGCCCTTCTCTTTGATATGCCACAACACGATCTTTTCTCCAGAGACTATAGGAATTTTTCCCTCTTCAGATCCAATCTCAGGAATAATGGAACTATTCCACCCATCACTAATAGTGGTTCTCAACAACTTATATAGAGTTCCAATATAAAATCCCCTTAGAAACACCATTTCTCCTTGAACCATCTTGCAAGTTTCCTTCTCAAACATTGTTTTTACACCTGCATCGTCCATCTTCCTTACAAAAATCAAATTCTTGGCCAATCCTAGGATGTGTAGAACACTAGGGAGTGTTCTAATCCGACCATCCATGAAATTAAACTCGAATTTTCCTCATCCTACGATTTTGGTTGTCGAGTCACCCCCTAGAAAAACATCACCCCCATCATACCTTTCATACTTGCAAAACCACTCCCTGTGAGGAGTCATATTAAAGGATGCACCTAATTTGACCAGCCAAGTACACGTCCCCTCCTTCATCTGCAGAGGTTTTTTATTTTGTAGAAGGGGCGTCATCAAATCCCTTCCCTCTCTCAACAATTTTGGATCTACATTGTTTCTTGCAATGCCCTTCCTTTCCACATCTCTAACACACCTTTATGAATTTTCCTGGAGTTTTAGATCTACCTCTAGATTTGGATATCCCACTTGAGGACTTATTTTTATTTCTTTCTTGGGAGTGTCCTCTTACAAATAAGGAATCCGTGCTCTGCATTTCTATGTTTTTCCACCTCATCTCCTCCGAAAATAATAATGAGACCACATTATCGAAACTTAAATTAGTTGCATTACTACCTATGGCCACAACCAAACTATCCCATAAGTTTGGTCACGAGCACAATAAATCGATACACTTATCTTCATCAGAAATATTAATATCAAAAGAGAATAACCGACTTACCATAGTATTGAAGGTGTTTAGATGTTGTGTCACCAAGTCTTTATCTTTCATCCTCATGTTGTACAACTTCTTCTGCAGGAACAATTTGTTTAACATGGACTTAAATTGATACAAATCCCCTGACTTATTCCATAATTCCTTGGTTGTAGCTTCCCCTGACACAGTCAGTAATACTAAATCTAAGAGACACAACCAGATTATTCTCTTTTCCTTCCAATCTAACTTTGCCCAGTATTTTGTTGACATTCTTGCAGGTGCAGTACCTGGATCTACAACGAACCATTGATCTTTGTCTACCAACATATATTCCATATTGAGCTTCCATAGCTCAAAACTTTGCCCATTAAAATTTTTGATCTCTATTTTTGAACTTCTGGCCATTTCTTTTCACCACAATAATTGATACCACAAAGTTCCCACTGTAACAAGGTTTATCACATACTAAAGCCAAACCCTTAGCCATAAATGCATCCCCTTGAAGCCAATAATTTCTCTAGTACCAAATGTAAGTTTTAAACCTTTCACAGTAATCCCATGCATACACAAATTCTTAAAATAGAAAAGAAAACAATGGAAATCACACATATACACAAAGATTTACCCTAGAAACCCAAACAAGAAAAACCAACAACCTATTTAGAGCCACGCCTCTAATTCTTATTCATCATTCAACTTCATTGTTTACAATATAATATAAATAGGATCGTATGATGTCCAAAACCCCTGAATCCATTGACCAAGATTAGACTACAACTCATTCATTAATTAGAATTAGAAAACTGTGGGTTGAAATACCATGCACCATTAAACCGACAAAGGATAAAACTGCGCGTTGAAAACCGCTAAAAAACAGACGCAAAAACTACCAAAAAAATGAAAAATTTCTAGGGCTCTGCCCCTTGCAACCCCTTGGGTGAGGGGGTTTTTCGCCCCCCCCTGCTATGACCCCCCCACCATACCTAGTGCAACAAATTGTGCATGGGGTTGGTTGTGCAAAGAATATAACACATACCCAACAATAACCTCGATGTGCAATCCCCTAGATTATGATACTTGGAAAAAAAATACGTGGTTGAAATATTGGTCAAACACTTTGCCTGGAAACTTGCTTAGTTAATTATACAAGTTGATTTGGTTTATAATTGATGGACACATTCAAATTTTAAACTCAAAATTTACATTGGGATATCCAACCCTCAACGGTTGTAGCTTTCTTCTATGAAACCAATTATACTGATGTTTTAAATTTAGATTTTATGCTCTAAAATGGATGCAATTTTCTTCTAAGAAAATCGATATCTCTTTGGCATTCACGCATAAAATAAAGTGCCCACGATTAATATGTTTGTCCATGGGTATATTGGATATCAACCATCCACCATCGGCTTATTAACAAACAAAAATCCATTTATAAAAAAATATTAGCAAACACTTGGTATACTTTATAATGTACTTTTTTAATTAAGGGATTTTGTCAAATACTTGACAAACAAGTCCAAATTGTTGAAGAACTTTTTGTATATAAAATGTGTAGGTGGTTTTGAAATTTCCTACTTGTGGTAAATTTTTTAGGTTTTGAATCATTATAATTGTTGAGATATATCTTGTGGGAGTTAGGGTTTTTGACTAATCATGAAATTAGTCTCAAACGAGTTATCTTCGAATTTTCACTATAATTTTTTTCGGTGAAGTTCTAGTCTTTGAAATTTTTATAAGTTTAAGGAGACATGTCAAAGTATGTGTGGTAGAAAATTTGGGTTCTTAGACACTATACTTTTTGAAATACACACTGTAGAAATGGGTTTATGACTAGTCCTAAAACCAGTCTCAAACACATGTTCTTGGTAGAACTATCATATCTGAAGCTCATAAAGTCCGAATTGAGTGCCATTAGCTCCTTTGGAAAGAAGACAAGCCATAGTGTTTTAGGTAAAAATTTTATGAACATATATGAAATTTGTAGACATGGAATTCCATACAAGTTCGCTATCTGAAAAAGACCAAGAATTCACAAGTTTTGGGAAAGTTACCATAACTTTCACTTGGAATATCAAATTTTGGTCAAACTTGTGGTATTATAGAGAATACATATCAGAGTACTACAAACAAAAAATTTAGACTCGCAAGGGCCTAAATTTTAGAGATACATCAAGACAAAGGTCGACCAACAAGACATTCTCCAAATCAAGGTTTTAAAAGGTATGTTAACTTAAAATTAACACAACTTTTGATTGAGATGTCTTATAAGGTGATTCAAAAGGTGTTGGAAAGAGAAAAAAAATAAGATTATACTAGGAAAAGGATAATAACTATATTGGATCACTGTTTGTAATATATTTATGTAGGAAGTTGAGGAATGTGGTTAGACCTCACTTAAGAATCAATGACAATACCTAGATTTAAAGGAGATGAAGATAAAGGTGAAATAAATCCCATGGAATGGTTAAGGATGGTAAAGGAATATGGTATAAGGACTTTTATGACAAGCTTTTATCTTTATGATGGAGCTTCTAAGTGGTAGAAAATACTTAATGAATATATGTTGATTCCTATAACTATCAAAGTCTTGAAAAAAACCTCACGAGGATACTGCATTTTCAAAGAGGTGGTACTCCTCTATTATGAATGATATACAAAATAAAAATAAAAACTGAGAAAGGACTAGGTTTATTTAAAAATAAATACTCACAATGAAAGAAAGGTCTGAGATAGGACCAAGCTTATTTACATGAATATTTACAATATCATGCAAGATTTAACATATTCTACATAATTGTCCATGTAAAAACATTTCCATCACAAGAAACATTGGAATCCTCACAAGAAACATTTCCATCATAGCATAAAGAGAAAATATCATTTGGCAGAGTGAAAGTAAATGGATAAATATATAGAGAACTTAAGATGATATTTCATTGAAAATATGAAATACTGATGGACACACACATGAAAATTTAGCTTAAAATTCAAAGAATGAAAAATCAATAATCATGTATCCCAAATATTTCTCCGGGAACCTAAAAAAATATACAACTGTCATTAACAATGTTTATAATATTCTGAAAAGTAAAAGGTTTTTTTCCAAACAAACTGGGATTGGGGCTCTCGTGGACCATTAAATAGAAAAAAGACCTGGAAGAAAGAAAGGGAAACAATTAGAAACATGTCGTAGGTTTTCAGAGATCATGAAACATATAAGACTAAGGGATTACTAAATGAGTGAAAGAAAATAAAAGGAAGACCAAATGTAACAAATGCTTGACAAAATAAGAAAGAAATGTTCTCTCTCTCTCTCTCTCTCTCTCTCTCTCTCTCTCTCTCTCTCTCTCTGTTGTTGGAGGTCTACCTTTATATGCTTTCGAGCTTCAGGCTTCCTTTGAGGTAACTATCTTAGGTAGTTATTTTGGGTTGATGATCTCTTGTAATGAATTATTGAGCAATTCATTGATGTATTCCTTTATCGGTTGGATGGTGATTTCTTGCTTAACTCTAAGCACGAATATCTCCTCGTCTATTTCTTTAAATTCCACATGGAGTTGGTCAATTGTTGACAAGTGGTCCTCGTTTTAATTTACAAATGTGACAAGCCAACACTTAAGTTCTTATTTGGGAAACTATATGAGGCTGTCAAATTCCTCGGCCCATGAATTCTTAACCACAATTAAGTCCTTGTTTATTTTTTCCTTGGTTGTGATCCCATAATTCATTAAAAATTCCGGGCCCGATAATTCTCTTACAATATCTAATGCTTTTAGATAAGATAATATAATATAAGATAATTTGATTAATGCCCGACTAAACACCACATAAATAGGTCAAAGGGTCTGTTGTTTACAATGATGTCATTAAAAAGTAGGAGTACCAAAAGGTCTCCTACAAGTACCTCTTTTTTCATTAATTCTTTCACAAGTAGCAAGTGTATCTTTTAACATCTTTACTCGTGCTTCCCATCCCACCCTTATTTATTTTATTATTATATTTGAGGGCAATTGTTTCTGATTTATGTGATGATCAATCAAGCTACTGACCCATGCAATGAAATATTTTACCTCATTATTATAGAAGCCTTCATCATGCTCTAAATATTTTTTCAAATATTCAATAGAACTTGTAATCCTTTGAGATAAATTCTATAGGTTGGTACTGACCTCTCATGCTTGTGAAACAATCTTGAGTTTTTTGTTAATATTCTCAACAACATAAAGTCTTAATCTGCTCAATAGTTGGGCAAATTTTCTCACTCAGATTGAGGTTCTTGGTGTACTTGGTGGAATATGATCTGACAAAATTATGGCTAGTGGTGTTGAAAATAATGACTTTGTACTCAGAGTGTCCTCAAGCTCATTTATTCTTTTTTTCAACTTAATATCTTCTGATTCTTGCTCCGAAATTGAATGGGAAAGAGTTTCACTTGTAGAAAAATGTAATTTCAAGAGTCTAAAGGGTCTGAGTCCCAAAACATCAACTTCTGAGCTCTTCTTTTGAATTACCTTGTTGTTTTTGACACTGGCCTTTTCTATTTGCATATTATTTTATTCCTTGTTTTATTGAGAGTTGTGTAGTGTTAAGGACTGCTCCTCAAACAACACAGGTTCTTTTGTGGCTAGGTCCTCTGTGATATGTTGGATTTCAATGATTCACTAGGCTACCCGGTCAGGTATCTTGACATTATCAATTTCCATATCATTGGTTTTCCTCTGATTTTGTGAATCCTGGGAATTCATTTTACTTGAGCTTATTTTTCATTTTTGCTGGGACATTGTATGTGTCCATTCAACATCGACATGGGTTGGATCATCTCCATCATCGCCTCCGACACATCCTTCATTACTCTCTCCTATGTTTATGTTCTGTTCTTGTTTTCTTTGCACAGAGGAGGAGCTCCTACATGATTGCATATTCGAGGAATATTTCACATTGGTGTCTCCTTTTCCCCTTTGTCTTGTTCTTCTTTGATTTTGAGTGTTTGAGATGATATATGTAACTAAGTCTTCATTGCACACATTCTTGTCCTTTCTTGTGGGGTCATTATCGTCAGTTTCTTCATCAATTATGGTAAAGAGATTGTTGTACCTCATGGATGCCCGATGTTCATAGAAAATACCTTCATGGTTGAATCCCTTCCAGGGTTATGTTTCTTTGAGATTAAAAACATTGAGTGTCTCTGAAACTTCCTTAAAATGGGAAAAAATCTTTATTATTGTATCTCCAACATGAATAGGCAAAGTGATGAATTACCTTTTTCGTTTCCTTTCAAATGGGATGCACCAAGATTTATACTATCTACAAATTTACGCCATAAAATATCTATCATAGACAAATATTGGGAGCAAAAGGGGATTTTATTGACAATCATACAACTGGATGTAGGTATGGTTTTCCTCTTGAACTCAAATTCCCTTTCCCTTGAGAAATTCATTAGCTTCTTGGGTTATTGTCTTTGGTTCCACTCTAGTTAAAACATGTTTGAACTCTGTAAGAAATCTATCTTGAATAATGTAAGAAAAAAATGGTGCTTTTTGTTTCCATAACACTAGGTACCAAAACTGAATTGGTACATTATCAATATCAACATTTCCTTTTAAGGGAAGGCCCTATAAAACATTGCAACATGCAATTGCAAAGACTAAGTATCTAGTCATAAAAAACATTTGAGTATTCAAATAATTACTCTAGGGAAAACAAACTTCATTTGATATTACTCCAGCCCAGTCGAAGATAACATATTTCTGAAAATAAATAGAGTGCATATAGAGTTTACCTGGGTATAGGGAAGTCAACTTTCGTCCTACCAAATGCACGAACAACCATGAAAAGTCTCGATATGGTTCTTCCAACAAGGATATATCAATTTCCGAAAGGTCACTGGGCATCTTGGTAGATGGAATCTGAAAATCCTTTAACACATTTGAACTACCACCCTGAGAATCAAGGAATGCATCTATTTCAAGGAGCTTTACACTCTTGTTTTCAGAAGGAAGGTAGAGCATTCTTCTGAATACTTTCTGGGTTAGGACAACCAAATCCTTTCCTTATGTAGCTACTTGGATATTTCTCATCTTGGAATCAAAACTTTGTGTGCACCATGATATCAACTCCTTGAAGTCAAATACTTTTGGTACATAACCAATGTTAACAAGCCCTATACTGCATAGTCTATTCTTTTGTACTTTTATTCAGAAACCACTGATAAGAAGTCGACCAATGAAATTTCTTATATTGCCTCGCGAGAGAGTTAACTATATCACCACAAAAAAGATCCTTCTTCCTTCTATTTCCATTACTTTGTGTTTCTTCAATGCACTTTGGTATACATGAAACTATAGTAATGAATTACAGAGCTCAAATAGTTAAAGGGATAATTGCATGGTGGGTATTTACTAAAATGTCCTTTCCACACATGCAAATTACCTTTGTAATAAAAGTATCATAAATAGAAACCACTAAGTAGCTCTTTGGAAAATGAGACATTTACTTCCCATTAGTCCAAAATCGCTGCCCTTTCCTCGTAAATTAGAGCAAATTAATGCACCATAAATGATTCTTGATTATCATGCAAAGCACGTGGCTTAAAAGAATCAATTGTGGAAGTGACATGAGTTATATGCACTACAACTTTGAAAATATACTAAGTATGGGCAGTGCGGGAAGGGTCCTATGCGAAGTGTAGAGGTAATACTTGTGTGGAGTGCAGAAGTGCGAGAGTGTGGGAGGAAAAGTGGTGTGAGTTCTCTGCACTAAGGGTTGAAAATAGACTAAGTGTTGGGCTATGCAAGGAAATATTTGTGCAGAGTGTTGAGGGGATAGTTGTGCGGAGTGCGGAAGTACGGTTATAGTAAAAGTACTTTCTGCACAATTTGAAAAAATGGCTAAGTATAGGGGCTTTGGATTGAAAATTAAAGTGATAGTGGATTGAGAGAAGGTTTATACAAGAAACAGAATGAAAGGTGAGACACAAAATGGATCAACAATATACTAGACAAAACGTCACATGGGAAAAATTTGAAGAGATCTTCTCAAAAAATGGATCAATGATACAAAAATTGAGGAGATGCATAAAATTGAAGTTGAGTTAAAGGAATCAAAAGAAAAAGTTTCCAAATTGAAAAAGGATAATGAGGAGCCAATAAAATATATTATAAATAAATATGATGAGTTCGCAAAGATGTAATCCCTTAATGAGTCACTCATTAAGGAGGTTAAGAACTTAAAGAGAGAAAAGAGTAGCAAAAGAAAATTGGAAAAGGATGTGTCAAGGGAAGAATCGAAAAAGAAAGATGAAGAAATCAAAAGGTTACGTAAGCAACAAGAACTTCTTAATGATGCTAAGAATGTGAAAAGGAAATTATAGGAGTTCGAAATAAAGAATACAGATGAAGATATTACCACAAAAATTGAAGAGGATACTATCAAAAAACTTGAAGAGGAAATTTGCAAGAAAGTTGAGGAATCCCTAAATATTGATGAGGTAAAATAAAAAATGCAATCTAGAATTGAAGAAGGATGTAAGAATTTGAAAGATGGGGTCACATTGTAGCTTCAAAAGGAAAAATATGACAAGACTCAAGAAGGTCACTAGAAGATACTCGAGGAAGTTGAACTCCATCTAGAGGATGCATGTGACATACCCATATATAAAAATATAAAAACATTGCTGAAAACTAAATAAAAACACTACTGCAAAAACCACATGTATGTAATAATCCCATAATTAAAACTACAAATGTATTGTCGCAATATCCCAATGACAGATTTAGATGCCTCTCTACAATGAGCAACATTAATCGAAACCTGTCTTTCTTTGACTATCAAAATTGACCCACCAAAACTTGATACTACAATTAAAACTACATATATCAGATTTTTAGTAAACAAAAAAAAACTTTACACAATTCATATTTTTATGAAACAATGACTATATATATATATATATATATAGTTCTACAAAATCAGATACAATCAATAATATATAAGGCAAAAAATATGTAGCTATCATCACCAACAAGATTACTAAACTTCAAATTATGTAAAGCCACATCACAATTAAACATTAAACTCTAAAGTACAACTAATTTCACTATCATGCGGATGTCTATAAAGACCCTAACCACGACATAACACTTTATAGGTTCCATTCAACAATGAAGAATATTTCTTTCTCGAAAAACATAAAGCTATCCATTCCCTACTTATAGTGGGAACCTGCTAGTTGAACATAAACATTGCATTAATGCTTGATAGACTAATTTCTTTAACATAGTTTAAATATTTTATCAATGATACAACTAACTGTTGCAAGGTATTTGAAGCAACTTTTTCATATTTGTACAGAGTAACTATATCATAATATTTTAGCCGTATAATACTAGGGTAACACAAAGTAATCCTATTCAATAATTATTTTCAAATGAAGTAATATCTAGTTATTTTCTTAGGATTCTAAAAGCAGGTTGAAACAAAATAATATTGTTGTAGAAGATCATTTCTATTATCAATTGCGAAACAATGACAATAGAGCTTCCAAAAGTCTGCACTACCAATATCATTACAGGGCATTCTAACCTGCTGATCCTAGATCATCTACTGACAAAGAGGAAATTCATAAGCATATTCAACTTCTAAATTATACATTTGGGGAAGAAGATGCTATAATGGATGATCCAATATTAGCACAACTAGTGAAGCAAGGAATTCCATCTATCAAAATATCAACATCAAGTTCCCATCTAAAAGTAGAGCCAACAAAAATCAAGGAACAAGAATAATTAATTCTATGCTTAGATATTGCTTGGTTTGAGTCCTTCAGTCTTAACTGCCTAACATGTATAGCTAGGACAACTTGTAATTCTGTTCTTTTGATATATATATATATATATAACAACATCCACATGCATCTACACATGCATAACTGCTTGAGTACTTAACCACAACCCGCCATAGATAACAACAATTAAAAAGTCACCATCCACATGCATCTACACATGCATAACTGCTTGAGTACTTAACCACAACCCGCCATAGATAACAACAATTAAAAAGTCACCTTGTTTAGACATGGTAAAAATTTGACCATGAATTTTTAATTATTTGTAGTTAAAAACTGAACATATTTAATTATAGTTACAAACTGACCCACAATTAAATTCCATCCATATATAATCCGTTAGACCTTTTGTGTGTGTGTGTGTGTTTACATCGATATATTGAGGACTTTATCATGGCAATTATCCGTCACATGATAACTACACTAGTGTGTCTGCATGCACCCATGTGGATGTGTTTTGAACATAAGTTATGGATCTGGGTATTGATTTGGCATAAGATGGCCTTCCAATGTGTTAAACTAACATTCTTCAAAAATTAAAGAGTGACTACTCCTGGAATTGAAAGAATTAACTAATGTAGTCCAAGTGATGTAATAATACATTAATCACAACATTATTTGTATTAAGTATCACAACCACATTTGTACTATTTGTTTGCCACTATTTTTCTCTCATTTCTAATGACCATGAACTCTTATTACGTTTGCAAAATTAGAGTTGCTTCTTTCTTTGTCACATCAATACATCATTTATCTTATCAATGCACTATATCCTAGCAATTGCTTGCCAATTCCATCAGATAGTGCTAACACGTCTGTGTGAATAAGTTTAAATAGAAATCTTGAATCTAGGCACCATCTTCGCTTAAGCATGATTTCCGCTAACGTATTTAATTTAAATACTCTAAAAAATTAGAGTGACTCCTCTCAATATCTCATCTCTCATTTTTCACGTGTCAAGTGTTAGGTATGTATTAATACTACAGGCTAGTAGAGTTTGCTACTATGAAAAAAGACACCACATGCATGCTCGTTTCAACACGTGCACACAAATACACCCAAAGCAAATCCCAAAAGCCCATGCATGTTTTGAACTTCTGACGAATCTCAGTAGACAACCAAACACAAAATACAATCACTGTTTCACAAAGATGGCAAGGTCATGAGATCAATTCCTATGGATTCTAAACAAAGAGAAAAAGGAGAACAACCACTAGAAGAAAA
>SNQJ01S0001807.1:145013-155988 GCA_010110895.2 Picea sitchensis
TGTCCTTTCTATTTTGTAGGACTTTTTCTGGCTCCGAGAAGCTTATAGGATGCACACCATGAATAGGTTCAGATTGGTCTTTATGCTGAGTAAATTTATGGTGTTATTTATTTGCGTTGTTTCTTCTGTTTGGTTCACTTTCCAGTGTGGGTTTGTTTTCTTGTCATCTGCTATGGGGACTAGGGGGGATTGAAGTTGACAAGAATAAGGTTGAAAGATATATACGGGGATTGGTACCCAGTTCCACACTTGTAGTTTTCCTATTTTGCTTTCCTTTTTTTTCCCTACTTTTATTCTTTTTTTCCCCTTTTCTTTGTTTTCATGCAAACTGAAAGTATCTAACAAACAACTTCAAAATCATAGTTCAAAAGATGAAAGAAGTAATAGCTGTTGAGTGGTATGAAATAGATACATACTCCATTATACATGACAACATTGACGAGGTTTTTCATAGCAATGCCTTTTTTAGATTGGACGGATTCTCGTATATTGTAGGGGATTTCCTTTTCGATGCATTTCAGGTTCTACTGCATTTTCGTTATTCCTTGACCTACCTGCGCAATGGATTGATAAATTATTTATTGGTCTGTTTAAAAAATGGGGACGCTGAGGCATTGGAGTCGTATGAATACGAATTGGAATCTGATTTTTTTCGGTAGTTGCATGGAATACATGATGTCGCTACGTATTTTCAAAGATGCGGTTGTCTGCATCTCCAATTATGCCTGCACATGAGAGGGGACTTCGGGGAGATACATTTTGTATACAGTGGCTGTCTAACTGACTCAATATATCAATTGGAATATGGTCATTGACAAGAAAAACAAGATATCTACTATTCAACAAAACTGCATCTGACAATCCATATTGCATCTTGTTCCATGATGCTAATGCTGTCAGTGGTCATTATGAACCACTCCTGTATAGAAAAATTTCCATATGCAATGTTGAAGGAGCTCATATTTACTTGTCCCTCATTTGCAAAGACCTTGAATCACAATGGAAACGGATTATGCATCACATAGATTTCCATGGTTTACAACTAGCAACAACTGTTGTGTCTAGCTGTGGAGATAGTCTGTTCACTGCAATTTGTTGTTTGGTAGCAGCGGAGTTCGATGTGCAGTCGCTGCAGCTTTACACTATACATTCCTTTTGAAATGCAATTATAGGCGACAACCAACAATATTTTAGGTGCTTGCATCAACACCTTTCGCCATATCTCCTAGAAAATATGCCGACAATTGGAAGTTGGCAAGAATACCTTGTAAACATGGCGCTGCCATATGAAAAAGGGAATGTGGAGGGTTGTGGATTTTGTTTTCAATGGCTGCCTATCAAATTCAGAGTAAATATCCATGTTTGGTTGACCTTGCTAGATGGCACTGTCCATTCCTAGTCTATTGATTCAAATTACGATCAAACAATTGACATCCTCTCGTTGAAAACATATACAACACATATCCATTATCAACCTTTGCTTGGACATATTAGTGGTTTAGGGTTCAATATCCATGCCACCCAAACCACATCGAATCTGCATACACGTGGCATGATTTTTAGTGAGAATGAAACTCCTCTCGGTTGTGATATGGCCATACAGGGCTTGAACAAAAAAGCCACGTGTAAAATTCATCACAGTTGTGATGAGGACATATAGGGATTAAACAAAAAACGTAGAGTAAGTTATCACAACTTGAAAAAATATATGTGAAAAATTCGTTGCAGTTGTGATGAGGCCATACATGCCTTAAACAAAAAATGTAGACTAAGTTATCACGACCTGAATCAGAGAGAAATTCATCCTAGTTGCCATCAGGTCATCGTGCCCTTGGACAAGAAACGTAGAGTAAGTTACTACAACTTGAAAAAGGTCATGCGTGAGAGAAAAAAATACATTGCTACACTTCCTTTTAGAGAGAAACTCACATATCACAATCTAAAGAAATTTGTTCGTGCACAACACAACAGAAACAGGTACGGTCGCATATCCCAGAATGGTCACGCAACTGTCACATTTCGTGGGCTTGAAGCAACACCATGCACTACTACCAATGAAAACCAACAAACACTTTCTACTCATAGTTCCTTGCGAAAAAAAATGCAAGACAAACCTACATGAAACAAATTAAAGACACTCCTTCCATTGCATGTGAAATTTGTGAACAATTGAATTTCTCAAAAAACAGTAAGTCTTTCACGCCCGATTTTCAAGCAGAATACCTCTGCTTGACAACGCACGATAAACCATTTTCCAGTGGCAAAATTTGTCTCCCATGCAAACAGTGGCTTGAAAATGGAAAGCTGCCACAATTTGCAACCCCTGATTAAATAAGAAGTAATACACCACTACCAAATGTAAGTGCACTGACGAAACTTGAGGAGATACTTTTGTCTATGTGAATTGCATTTGCACAAATCAGGCCTTGGGGCTATAAGCGACCCTAGATGGGCTTAACATGATCAATTATTAATGTGCCTGTTCAGCTAGATGTTGTGCAAAAATCCTTGCCACAATTCATTAGCGATACAATGACAATTGCTGTGGCTCTGTAAAGACGTTTGCGATACAAAAATTCCTATCAAACAGGAAAAGTGCGTGTGCATGCTGTTATGAAAGCATTAAAGGAATTATGTTCTAGGGCCCTGTACAGAGCACATAACATTTGTATAAATGACAATTGGAACATTTTTCTTGCAGAAGAGGATGCCAACTCTAAAGATACTCTAAAAAATGATAGTGAATTTGATACAAGTGATGAATCAGAGAATGAAACACCTATTGAGACATTGGTGCATGGATTCAATGATTCACAATGCATTCGTGACTTGCAGGACAAGATTGTCGAAATTGCACCTGTTGAGGGGCAACGTCCACTTGGAATATTCAAGGACAATTTTACTGAGGAAATGAACTTTCCAACACTCTTCTATGGAGATCCACGTGCCATTGACATTACAGAATGATTCAGTTATCATAAAATTGTCCAATGGGAGCTGTTGCATTCAAGCGATGACTTCTCCTGTCACATAACAAATTTGTTTTTCAAAACAATGCGCATAATAATAGATCAAGTTCTCTCCTACATGTGGGTCCGAATAAGAAAATGCTAGTTACAAGGAAGAAAGTTGTTGGCCAAGGATGTCAAGTACAAAGTAAACCTAGAAAAAATTCTGAAATCTGATATTGGATACATAGATTTCAAAAACATTCACACCTCTCCTCACTATTTGCAACAAAACAAAACACATATTTTTTCAATGATCTGACAATTGGGCCTGCCAACGTTTTTCATCACATTTACAAGTGCAGAGCATTGCTGGGATCCATTGGTAGCTACCGTATCTGACCTGCATAGGAACAAGAAACGTAAAAAACAAACCGATACACTGGAAAATAATGACATTGACTACCTCATAAGAAAAGACCCAATGGCATGTACTCGCTACTATAGACATAGAATAAATGCTTTGAGACAATTGATATGCCATGATGAAACATTTTTCGGAAAAATATCGGACTACTTTTTTGTGACTGAATTCCAAAATAGGGGAAATGAACAAGACCATGCACTGTTGTGGATAGAGGGTGCACTAGTCTATGGAGCTGACAACAATTCAGAGATCAAACAATTTGTGGAGAAATACATAACATGCAACATAGATCATTTGGATCGAGAACTTGCCAAAGTTCATTGACATTACCATACAAGAAGTTGTAGAAAATGAAAAAAATTGCATTGCATATACAACTTTCCCATGCTACCAATGAGAGCTACAAGAATCATATAGCCACTTAGTTTAGAGGACAATGTTGTTGTTGAGAAATCTAAACCCTTGTTCACATTTCTAGAACAAGGAGAATTTGACTAGGTTATGAGATTTGATGCCTTCGTGACAGAGCTAAATCTATCAGAAGATGAGTACATCCAATCCATACAATGTACGCTTAAACAACCAACAGTTTTCCTTAAATGAAAAAAATTCCCATAGTTGGAACAACAGTTTCTCCAAGGACATGCCAGTTATGTGGAAAGAAAATACAGATGCACAATACGTGCTCAATGCAGATGCTGCAACATCGTACTGTACCTCGTATATGACAAAATTTGACAAATCTATGACAAGTGCATTCAAAAGAATACACAAATAACATGAAAGAAGTCATATTGATGCCATACAAATGATACACACACTTGGCAATACATTGCTTAATCTTCAATAAATTTCTACTCAGTAAGCAATTCACATTGCACTTTCCCTGCCCCTCACTTGTAGTTCAAGAAAATGTGTCTTCATAAACACATCTCCACTTGAGAAACACACATTTGTGCTTAAACCACCGGTTTTGCTAGAACAAGAGTTTGACAATTCAAAAGACGTGCTATGTTGCTCTATTGTTTCCATCTCCTATTATGCATACCTTCTTAGCAGAATTCGTATCACATTACAAAAAAAATGGTGCACCTATATCAAAAAGAAAAAAACCCTCTGTGATACGGTTTTTCAAATACAATAAACATTTTGACTATGAAAACTATTGTAGAAAAAAACTACTACTGTATGTTCGGTTCGATGAAAATGAAGAGACATTAAAACATAACTTCTCTACATGGGAGGCTGCGTATGTTGCCTCTGAAACTATAGTGCACATCAATGAAGCTAGATTTACCTACAATGTTAATCCAACATGGGGTGATCTAGAAATTTCAATTAATGAGCTAGAAAACCCTGACAATCCTGATGAGACATTCACAAACCCAAAAGCAACTAGAACTCCTTGCGATTCCTATGACTTACAAGCGGATTTGCCTCGCCCTACAACAGGTGGAAGTGAAAAACGTATCAATCTTGGTTTTCAAGTCACAAAACATCCTTTCCTATTTGAAAATAATGAATACCACAGAATAAGACGTATGTTGAATCGAGAACAACAAATAATTCTAAAGGACATTGCTCTTAAAAAATGCTTGAACATGGACACTCCTCTGCACTTGTTCCTTACAGGAGGAGTAGGAACAAGAAAGACATTCACAACGAAAGCACTGTTCCAAATGCTTATACGAATCTACGATTCAAACAATTCCTTTGATCCTATGAAACCAAAGGGCCTAATAGTTGCATACACAGGAAAAGCTGCATATAATGCAGGTGGAACAACAATCCACTCTGCATTTTTAATGCCTTTTAACAAGTCATAGTTTCTTCCACTTAGCAAGGAAATGTTAGATACATTGTCTAAGCTTTATGAGGAACTCCAACTTGTCTTTATAGATGAAACATCTTTGATTGGAAGTCAGTTCTTGTATTCCATTGACAACCGACTAAGAAGCATAAAACATGTGCACACGAAATACTTTGGAAATATTGACATGATATTATGTGGGGATCTTTGCGAGGCACAACCCATCCAAGATTCTTTGATATTTGAAAAACCTACCGTGAACATGGAAACAATGACGCATGACTTCTGGAGAGACAATATTAAATGATTTGAATTGCATACTACAATGCGCCAGACAGATAAAACATTCATTGCAATTCTGAATAGAATGCAGACAAACAACCAAACATATGATGACTTAACATATATCAATTCGAGGTGCTTGCGGCTTGCACCAATAGACCCAATGTTCCCTTACCTATTCTACACAAATAAGGATGTTGCAATGCATAACAACCAAGATATCGCTCATGCCTGGCGATGATATCATCATCAATTCAATTGACCTGGAAGAAGACAACCATGGAAATGTGCTACGTCATGAACATACAACCACTTTACCTTTTCAAATTGTCCTCAATTTAGAAATGCTGGTTGAAATATATGCTTGTAACTATTATTCACAAGATGGCTTGGTCAATGGTGCAGGTGGAATGCTCAAAGGCTATATGAAAACAAAAAAACTTGATGTCCTTTGGATTAAGTTCCATGAAACGCATATAGGCAAGCGACAAGCAAGCAAGTTGGGTTATCTATATAATTCAAAAAATGGAAGCGATTGGACACCTATTTTGAAAATATCAAAGCCAATATCGACATCAACAAAGACATGTCGACTGAAGATTTGAAAATAGTTTTCGATTAAAATTGCATGTGCACGTACAGTCCATAGATCGCAAGGACTAACACTTGATAATGTTTCATTTCAGCCTGTTGGAATTCAGATACATGGACTTGTAAACACAACACTGTCCCATGTCAGAAACATAGACTCCTTGTATTTACTAAGTCCTCTTACAAAAGATAACTTCAAAGTCAAACATAAAGTTGATATTGAAATGGAATGACTCAGGACCACCGCAAAAATGGAAACTGCACTATGATTACCAATTCATACAAACAAATTCATCTGTATCAATTCTTTCGCTTAACACACGCAACTTAAATGCACACATGGATGATATACTCAATGACTATGATACAATAAAATCCGATATTTTATGCTTGCAAGAAACATACATGACATTATGCATGCAGAACAAACAATTCCCAAATCACAATTGCATATCAAGTTACATTACATATGGGGTGATGATATTGGTGAAAAAAGATGTGCCAATTTTGGACCATATACATATCGAAGAAAATAATGTTGAGGTGGTGCTTGCAATTTTTATTTTCCATGAAACAGAAGTTGCAATACTGAATTTGTATGCTGCTCCCCATGCAACATTCTCCAACATAGTAGATGTTATTTCCAATACATTGGGTCATTTCCATCTGAACGGACCCATTGTTCTTGTAGGAGACTTCAATATTGAAATGCTACAAAATAATGGCAAAACAAAAGAATTGGAAAACTACATGTTCAAATACAGTCTCCGCTTTCTTTTGAACAACACAAGCCATCTGAAAAACACACTTATTGACCATGTGTGGTCGAATGTGCCCATTCCTCAATACAATATGTTTATCTTAGACACATATTGGTCTGATCACGATACAATTTGTATTGCACTTGAATTATGAGATATACATCAAACATATTGCAAAGTCATATTTCTATGTTTCAAAGCATATCTGTATAGCTTGTTGCAAAAAAAAAAAAAACACAAATTATCCATCTTCTTAGTTTTCCCTGATTTTTACACATACCGGTCTAGTCACCATACAATTGGTGTTGTACTTGAATTATAAAATATACATTATGCAAAAAAAGAAGAAGGTACATCCTTCTAAAAACTATCTGTTATTCTATTCATCTTATTCTATTTTTTTTAGTATATGTACATAGTACTTGCCTTTTTCTTTACATGTTAACTTATGTTCATATCCCTTTTGTTTTGTACTTTTGTTCATAGAAACAAACAGGAAAACTAGACACCACAAAGAACTCCTAACCAAAGATGTAGAGGAATCCATGCAAAGGTGCGTTTTTTTCTGCCCATGTTCGATATTAAATAGTTTTTCGTTTACTCTGTATGTATTTGTTGAACTAGTTTGCAGCTATTTTTTTTTTTTGCACCTTCTTTGACACTCCATATATTCCTCTACATTCACTTGTCTTTGTGTGTGTAATACATATTCAATCTTGAGCTCGCAAGTCCAGGAGTCCGTTTGTCAATTTGTATATCACGAAACTCCGAATGTTGTTTGAATGACACAGAACAATAGAAGTGCAATGCTGAGCTTGCCAACCTGCAAKTCCGCTTGTCAATTTGTATATCGTGCAACTCAGGCTGCTATTTGTAGCACACAAAACATTAGAGGCCCAATTTAGAGCCCGCCARCGTGCAAGTCCGCGATCCAAAAAAGTGACTAAGTATGGAATAAGGGATCTGTACATGCTCTATAACATGTCATGTCCATACTTTATAAAAGTACATATTTAGTATGTATTGCTCGTTTATCGGAGCCCGCCAACCCTGGAGTCTGTCTATCAATTTGTATATCGCGAAACTCAATAGAAGTACAATGTTGAGCCAACCATCCCGCAAGTCCGCAAGTCCGCTTGTCAATTTGTATATCACGCAACTCTGGGTGCTATTTGTAGGACACATAACATTAGAGGCCCAATTTAGAGCTCTCCAGCCCGCAAGTTCACGATCCAATAGAAGTGCAATGTTGACCCAGCCAACCCGCAAGTCCACTTGTCAATTTGTATATTGCGCAACTCTGGGTGCTATTTGCAGGACACAAAACATTAGAGGCCCAATTTACAGCCCGCTAGCCCACAAATCTGCGATCCAAAAAAGTGGCTAAGTATGGAATAAGGGATCTGTACATATTTAGTATGTATTGCTCATTTCTAGGAGCCCACCAGCCCTGGAGTTCATCTGTCAATTTTTATATCTCGGAAATCACTAGAGGTACAATGTTGAGCTAGCCAGCCCGCAAGTCCGCTTGCCAATTTGTATATCGCGGAATTGTGGGTGCTATTTGTAAGGCACATAACAATAGAGTCCCATTTTTGAGCCAACCAGCCCGAGAACCCGCGATCCAAAAAGTGTACATGCTCTATAAAATCTCAACCACCCCACAAGTCCACTTGTCAATTTGTATATCATGGAACTCTGGGTGCTATTTGTAGGAAACACAACAATAGAGGCCTATTTTTTGAGCCCGCCAGCTCGAGAACCCGCGATCCACAAAGTGGTCAAGTATGGAATGCGATATCCATACATGCTCTATAAAATCTCATGTCCATAATTTATAAAGGTACATATTTAGTTTTTCCTGGTTTGTACACATACTCGTCTGGTCACCACACAGTTGGTGTTGCACATGAATTATGAAATATGCACTACGAGTCCGACCGCCCTTTCGTTTCCTTAGCCAATTTTATTCCCGCTGGTTCCTCGCTATGCGTTATCGAACTCTTGTTCCCCGTGTTCTGAGTGTATATATTACATCCAAAACTTGGTAATCCATGTCTATGCTCACGGGTTCCCAGACGACGCAGTGGCATATTTCATGTCCATCTATATCTCTACATCACCAGTCCAACAGAACGCCGTTCATTTTCATAGTTCGCGAATTTTATGGCCACATGGTCCTTTGTGGGTGCCATCCAACTCTCATGCTCCGTTTGCACGGTATACATCTTGTGCCCAAAACTTCGGTGATCTACAATTGGACCCGGACTCGAAGCTTGTGACTCATTTGCTAATTTTCTTTAATTAAATTGTATAATATCAATATTTATTATTAATAATTTAGTACTTTAAAATAATGTTAGCTATATAACATATATGTTATATGTTATACATGTAGACAATCACAATATTGAACTCACCAGTCCTGGAATCCGTCTGTCAATTTGTATATCATGGAACTCCCAGTGCTGCGTTGAGGACACAAAACAATAGAAGTGCAATGTTGAGCGAGGCAACCCAAAGTCCACCTGTCAATTTGTATATTGCGGAATTCTGGGTGCTATTTGTAGGACACAGAACAATAGAGGCCCAATTTTCAGCCCGCCAGCCCAAGAACCCGTGATCCAAAAAGTGGCTAAGTATGGAATGAGAGATCCGTACATGCTCTATAAAATCTGATATCCATACTTTATAAAAGTACATATTTAATATGGATTACTCGTTCCTTAGAAAATTTCTAGGTCCAGAACTGGCGGATACACGTGTTCAGATTTCCACTTACTTTTATATCACCAGCCCGACCGTCTGCTTGCCCGTTTCATATTGTACATATTACATGTAATATGTATTAGATATTACATGTAATGTGTAATACATATTCAATTTTGAGCATGCCAGTCATGGAGTTTATCTGTCAATTTGTATATCGCGGAACTCCGAGTGTTGTTTGGAGGACATGGACCAATAAAAGTGCAATGTTGAGCCAGTCAGCCCGCAAATCCGCTTCTCAATTTGTATATCGCGCAACTCTGGGTGCTGTTTGCAACACGCGAAACAATATAGGCCCAATTTTGAGTTCGCCAACCCGAGAACCTGCGATCCAAAAAGTGGATATTTAGAGCCCGCCAGACAGATAACCTGCCATACATATTACATGTAATGTGTAATACATATTCAATCTTGAGTCCTTTAGTCCTGGAGTCCGTCTATGGATTTGTATATCGCGGAACTCCAAATGCTGTTTGGAGGACATGGGACAATAGAAGTGCAATGTTGAGCCAACCAACTCACAAGTCCGCTATCCAAAAAAGTGGCTAAGTATGGAATAAGGGATATGTACTTGCTCTATAAAATGTCATGTCCATAGTTTATAAAAGTACATATTCAATATGTATTGCTCCTTTCTTGGAGCCCGCCAGTGATGGAGTCCGTCTGTCAATTTATATATCGCCGAACTCAATAGAAGTACAATGTTGAGCCAGCCATCCCGCAAGTCCGCTTGTAAATTTGTAGATCATGGAATCCTGGGTGCCATTTGTAACACACAGAACAATAGAGGCCCATTTTTGAGCCTGCCAGACCGAGAACCCGTGATCCAAAAAGTGTACATGCTCTATAAAATCTCAACCAACTCGCAAGTCCGCTTGTCAATTTGTATATCGCGGAACTCTGGGTACCATTTGTAGGACACAGAACAATAGAGGCCTATTTTTTAGCCTGCCAGCCCGAGAAACCGCGATCCAGAAGGTGGCCAAGTATGGAATGCGATATCTGTACATGCTCTATAAAATCTCATGCCCATACTTTATAAAGGTACATATTTAGTTTTGCTTGGTTTGTACACATATTGGTCTGGTCACGACACAATTGGTGTTGCACATGAATTATGAAATATGCACCAGGAGTCCGACTGAGCGCTTTCGTTTCCTTAGCCAATTTTATGCCCGTGGTTCCCCGCTACACGTTATCAAACTCTTATTCCCCGTGTTCCGAGTGTACATGTTAAGAATCAAATATCAATATAGCATAGAAAAACCTCAGAAAAAGTACTCAACGCCTTGAAAAAGAGATAATTTCAAATAATAAGCCTCTCCAAGGGGGCAACCTCCTTTTACCCCACTTAAATGTTCAAGTACAAGATGATTCAAAATGAAAA
>SNQJ01S0001807.1:155998-182754 GCA_010110895.2 Picea sitchensis
TGAAAATGTCTCCTTGGTATATATAGGAGACTAGGAGGTATAATTACAACTAATGGCCTAAAGTCGACATAAATAAAATAACATTACTAATATAATATGCCCCAATTAAGGGGTAATGAGCCAATATTAGGGCTTAACAGTACATCTTGCATCCAAAACTTGGGTAATCCATGTTTATGCTTGCGGGTTCCCAGATGATGAAGTGCCAGATTTCATGCCCATCTATATCTCTACATCACGAGTCTAACCGATCACCATTCGTTTTCATAGTTCACAAATTTTATGGGCGCGAGTTGCTTTGTGGGTGCCATCTATCTCTCATGCCCCCTATGCGCAGTATACATCTTTCGCCCGAAACTTCGGTGATCTACAATTGGACCCGGACTCGAAGCTTACGACTCATTTGATAACTTTGTTTAATTAAATTGTTGAATATCAATATTTAATATTAATAATTTAGTACTTGAAAATATTGTTTTTAGATAATGTTAGCTATATAGCATATATGTTGTATGTTATACATGTAGACAATCACAATCTTTAACCCACCAGTCCCGGAGTCCGTCTGTCAATTTGTATATCACAGAACTTTGGGTGCTATTTGTAAGACACTGAAAAATAGAGGCCCAATTTTGAACCTGCTAGCCCGAGAACCCGCGATCGAAAAAGTGGCGATCCGTACATAATTTATAAAGGTGCATATTTAGTTTTCCCTGATTTGTACACATACTGGTCTGATCACCACACAATTCGTGTTGCACATGAATTATGAAATATACACCATGAGTCCGATCGAGCACTTTCATTTCCTTAGCCAATTTTATGGCCGCCGGGTTGCCGGCTATGCCTTATCGAACTCTCATTCCCCGTGTTCTGAGTGTACATCTTGCATCCAAAACTTGGGTAATCCATGTCTATGGTTGGGGGTTCTTAGACGGCGGAGTGGCATCTTTCATGCCCATCTATATCTCTACATCACGAGTCCAACCAACCGCCATTCGTTTTCATAGTTTGCGAATTTTATGGCCGCGGGTTCCTTTGTCGATGCCATCCAACTCTCATGACCCGTGTGCGTGGTATACGTCTTGCGCCCGAAACTTCGGTGATCTACAATTGGACCCGGACTCGAAGCTTGCGACTCATTTCATAATTTTGTTTAATTAAATTGTACAGTATCAATATTTAATATTCATATTTTAGTACTTGAAAATAATGTTTTTAGATAATGTTAGATATATAACATATATGTTATATGTTATACATGTAGACAATCACAATCTTTAGCCTACTAGTCCTGGATTCCGTCTGTCAATTTTTATATCACAGAACTCTGCATGCTATTTGTAGGACACAGAACAATAGAGGCCCAATTTAGAGCACGCCAACCCGAGAACCCGCGATCCAAAAAGTGTCTAAGTATGGAAGTCCGCCTATCAATTTGTATATCACAGAACTCCGAGTTTTTTTTGGAGGACATAGACCAAGACAAGTGAAATGTCCAACCAACCAATTAAATTGTACAATATCAAAATTTGTATATTGCGGAACTCCGATCCGTAAAAAATCACAATCCTTGGCCCGCTAGCCCTGCAGTTCGTCTGTCAATTTGTATATCGTGGAACTCCGAGTGTTGTTTGGAGGAAATGGAATAATAGAAGTGCAATGTTGAGCCCACAAGTCCGCTTCTCAATTTGTATAGTGCGGAAGTTTGGGTACTATTTGTAAGGAACATAGCAATAGAGGCCCAATTTTGAGCCCGCCAGCCTAAGAACCCGCGATCCAAAGACTATACATGCTTCCCTTCGCTATGCTCCCTGAAAGCCTACATAAAATCACACTGCTCTGCAGGCTACTCAGAATCGTAATGTCATTTGCGGGACCTCGGGTTGGCCCGTTCATGAAATATTCAAACCCTAGTTTCGAAAATGAGCCCGACCGATATTTCCCTATTCCATACTTAGCCACTTTCCCTCAATTTCGCAAATATACAAACCGTTCGCCAAACTGCACCATCATGCCCTCTTACGTTTTACGCATTTTGCAGTAAAAAAATCCGACTCATGCAGTTTCACCGTTGGACACTCACCTATCCTCACTATCTCCTTTAAACTTATTTTGAAGCCCGTCTGACCACTTTTCAGACTTGGCCATTCCTTCCTTGCTTGATCTTCCCCGTATCCATCACCTTTGCACCTGTCTATAATAAAAAATAATGTTTATATATATATATATATATATATATATGTATATATGTCTTGTTTCTAAATATTTAATGCTAACAGCTCATCGTGCAGGCGCCGTGCAAATTCTCATTGATGGGCACAAGGCTCGAGAAGATCTTCCATTAATGCGCACTAAACCAATATTTGTGAAGGATTTTGTTATTCCTTCCCAGTGTTAATTTCAAATACCATGCAATGTCATCCGCACACCATCATCTTGGTTCGTTGACGAAACCTCCAATCCTTAAATGTTCTTCACCGTAATCGCCACCTTCACACTTCTAAGTATGCAATAATTAAGCTTTACTTCTAACAGGTCACCATACAACACACATAGAGATTGTCATTAATGAGCGAAGAGCTTGAGGATATTTTCCATTCGCACACAATGAACCAACATTTTTGGGGGGTTATATTATCCCCTCCATTTGTTCATTTCAATTAGCGTCTAGAAAAAACCGACGTTTTCATAAACTACTGGCAGCAACTCCACATCAGTTCTGTAGAGATACAGTGAACATCTTCGAGCATGAGGACCAAAACCACCATAGTAATAAATCAATGCTCCAACAGCCTGCCACAGTAACAAAGAAACCCAAAGTTCTTCAAACAGACGAGGTTCATCCTAAAATTGATAGCTCTCACAAGCTTCCCGTGCAAAAGAAGGGAAAAAAAATTGTAGGGGAGGCAGAGGAGCCCAAAATTGAGAGTGAAAACATGGATCTTGACGTTGATCTGGATAGCATATTCTGTAACCTTGATCAGCTGGGAGACACAATTCACCATAGCTACCCAATGGACATAGTTGATATCGAAATTTTTGACGAAGATGAATCCTTCGTATTCAAAAGTGTTGTTTTTGAAAGCGAATCTAAAAAGTTAATTATTGAAAAAAGAGATGTAAAAAATAAGAAAAGAAAACATCATTCAAAACCTGACCTTGCCAATATCCAGGCATCCAAAATCTCTGGACTTCACATGGAAACCGAAGATGCTCTTCATGATTCCATTGGAGTCATTAAGGCCAAGAATGCCAAACTAAAGGACTAGATCAAGGAATTAGAGGAATCTTTGTTTCCTATGCCATTGCTTGGAAGTCCTTTGGCAATAGCCATGCTTGTGACTCCCTGCACCCCTGCAACAAAGCTAAATGGCTCCTCCAACTTCCTTGCATCGTGTAGAGGATATGTGGAGAAAAATATCAATAAAAGAATGGAACTGATTACTAAGGCCTGGGAAACATCACAAAATATGGATTCCCTGGGAAGTAGGGCACATAACTTGCTTGAACTTCTGCAGACGGATTTAAAAAATGAAGAAACTTTCTATTTTCACATGATCATCCCTTTTTCCTTTCATGTCAACAACATGGCAGACACGACAAGAAGACAACATGATCTCCCCTCCAAAAAATGACTCAGTCAATTAGAATCATGCTGGAAAGAGAAGGTAAAGACCCTGTCTCTCATCGTCCAATCATGTGAGCAAGCAATATCAAAGAAAGAAACATTATTCACAAAGCTCACCAAAATAGACTTAGCCGGTAGGACCAATGACTTCCATGACCCCAACTTAATTGTCAACTCATTGGCGTTAACCAAGCAAGCTTTCGATAAACAAGTTGATCATTTTAAGGCGTTGTCTTTATAATTTTTTTACAGGATTCTTGAATATCATGAAGAACATGTGGACAACTAGCTATTCCTCTATTCGGTACAGAATGAAGACATTCATCAGGATCTGTGTAATCTTTCTATTGATCTAAGTGAATTAGAAAATGAACTTTTCAGCATTAAAATCCAAAATGACATCAGCGTCGCCCCCTTGAGAAGCTACATTGAAGAATTCGTCGAAACAAACTTGAAGCGGGTCGCCGACGAAATCCAACAGGAAAAGACATCAACAAGAAAATATCAAAAATACTTATATGGAACATCGCTATAAATCCTTTGTTTATCAATCCAGATATTCAAGCGGGTCGACGAAGAAAACCAATAGGAAAAGACATCAACAAGCAACTACCAAAAATACTTATATGTACCATCACTATAAGTCTATACTGGTAGTCCTTTGTTTATCAATCCAGTTATTCCACCTTTTCTGAATAGAAATCTATAGCCAAAGACTAATATCTTCCCATTTCTACTTTTTAGGGATTACACTCTATCGTCTCCCACTTCTTCTTTCCACAGTCCTATTTCTTGTACATATTTCTCTTATGGTCCGCGGGAGCCCCAATCCCTGTCTATATGACAAACACATTTAAATTTCCAGGAATATGTAACAAACTATTATTTTTTCATATATTCCAAATAAAACTATTTTTTTGTCTCCTTATATATTTATGTGCTCCTAGATTTTTATCTTCAACTATGTTGAATGTCAAGACATTCTGTTTATTTTATTTCAATTTTTTTTTTATGCATATCTTTTTCTGCTTCGTCATTTTCAAAATTAAATTTGAGATAAATCACTCATTCAAATTTGAGATATCATATTTGACATATATATATATATACATTTTTTAAATTTCCAGGAATATGTAACACGCTTTTTTATTTTTTTATATAAATGTCATAAAATTGTGTTCAATACTTTTTTTATGCTCACACATATAGAGAGTATGTCATTTATTTCATCCTTACCACCTATCCTTCATACTGCTTGCCACATCTGCGCTGCAATTTCAAGGGACAAGTCCAATTGTGCTATTACATCAACACGAGGCCCTTAAAATTCAAATAGTCCGCAAGTCCGCTTGTCAATTTGTATATCACAGAACTCTGGGTGCTATTTGTAGGGCACAGAACAACAGAGGCCCAATTTTGAGCCCGCCAACTCAAKAACCCGTGATCTAAAAAGTGGCTAAATATGGAATGAAGGCTCCGTGCATGCTCTCTAAAATCTCATGCCCATACTTTATAAAAGTACATATTTGGTATGTATAATTTATGGTGTCCAGGAACCTATAATTTGATAAATTTCAATTTCTTTTGTGTCCAGGAAACCTTGTTTTAAAGAAAACTAATTCGGGAATGCTAATTTTTTTGTGTTTTTGTCCACGAACCATGTAACAGACATTACTGCTATTCTATTGTATGCTAAATTTTTTGTGTCAAAGAACCTTTTAAATGTATTACTATTGTACACTAATTTTTTTTGTCCAGGCTCTTAAATATTTCCTGTACTGTCAAACTTAGATACTAGGAACCTTTGTTGATGTACCAGACATTAATAATTTTTGATAAATTTCAAATAAAAGTAATTCGGGAATACTAAATTCTGCATGGATACCACATGTACTTCAACTTGCTACCCACGTGTCTGTACTTGGTCGCATTTATTCCCATTCCAACCTGAAAGGCTGCCATGCAACACTTGTTTTAATATCGTCATCGCAAAGCATTTGATTTATGTCTCATCTCCTTTATGGCCATGACAAATTACAGTGCTCAACAACCACGTGCTGTTGCATGGGCGATGAAATGGCTTCAAGCTATCCACACTCTCATCAATGTGGCATCCCCCTCTCCATATCTAAGCAGTTCCTTTTATCAGATTGACAGGGTTCAACCTCCACAAGACACTTACTTTGCTCTGTTGTTTGCAATCATATATGATGCTCGTTGATTAAGAGAAATAAGAAAACATAAGCAACCAATGCTTCATGCTTATTTCGATGCCCCCGTTCTAGTGGCTTCATAAATTCAATAATCAATGAGATGGTTGGGATTTAATTTGAGGGTGCTTTCGTGAGAATGTTTTTTTTTTTTTGACTGGGGAAATCAACTTCTAATTGAGCATGTACTTGCGTGACATGTGGTCGTGTTATCCGACTTCTACCACTATAACCCCAGGCGTGCCAACGCAGCCCCTCACACGACACACACGTCTAGTCGAGGGTTTCAAACCGATGACTTCACATAACAAAGTTCCTTAATAGTACACTCCATCACCAACTGTTATACACCCCGAGAGCACTTCCACAAGAATGTTGGTTCAATGTTGGCAACTAAAATTACTGCCTTCATCGTTGCGTTTGCTTTTTCTAGCGGAATTATAGGGAATATGGGTGGGGCTCATGAAATTCAACATGAGAAAGTGGGGTACTTTATGTCTATAACTAGCGCTCACATAGTGCACACCACCACAACGTAAAGCTTAGCCACCTTCAAAGAAAAGGTATAATCATATACTTTATCTATTTATAGATAGTGTACTTTGTATATCTACCTTTCCGAATGGTTGTATGTCGAGAGACGCTATATCTTGGTAATTTATCAATCCGGTATAAAGAGTGTTGCGAAGATGATAATATATCATTTATTTAGCTGGAAAATAACCTATTTCAATGTATCCACATTCAAGATCGAAAATATTTTCCATGCTAAATACGTTTTTACTATTCAAACTAGCATGCTTAAAATATTTACAAACTCTGCCTGACTACTATGTGTCGCTATGCCCATAAAACACCAACGAATATTTTCTTCGACTTCTTCCTCATACCAAAGTAGTGGCACCATCTATCTCTGAAAGCGTGGTTTCAAATACCAGGAAATCCATTTGAAACAACTGTCATGGCCATCCTGTTATCATTCTTGTTGTTGTTAACGCTATGAATGACATCCCCATTAGCGTTTTAGGGTAGAGCTGGCAGAAGTCAAAAGGCAACAGGGAAATGTTATGGATGTTGGAAGAAGAAAGTAAAATCATCTTCCCCTTTCTTTTGCAACTTCGGGTCGATAGCTATGGATGATGGAAGCACATAGTAAGAGGGATGCTTTAGGTTAACTAATGTATGAAGAATTGCACAAACAATTCATCTTGTCCCTGCAATTTAATGTTATTGATTCAATTCTTACATTTGTAGTGACAAAGGACAAACTCAACTTGTCGTTCTTAAGGTAATACTTTTGATTTCATTCTTGCATCTGTAAGTATTCATATGAGATCTTAAACCCAATTATTAATAATGATATAAAAAGGAAAATATATAATACTGATGATATGGATTACTTTATACATAAGACTATATTTAACTATATTTAACAATTCTAACTCAATATCCATTTCGTGTTATTCTTCCTCGAATGTGTTAAGGGGAATAGTAAATGCCAAATACACAAGTAAGATTAAAGTTTTCTTAAATTAGATGAACTTTAATTTTTAATAAAATTCATATTAAATTTTGAAAATAAATAAATAAGAAAGAAATTGAATCGATCTACTAATTAATAAAATTGAAATTTGATTTGATTTTTCAAAATATTTCAACTCCTTAGATCTAATTATCCACCATGACCAAATCAAAATTTCGTTAAAATCATCTCAACATTGTTCTTACAAAAAATATTTATTATATAAAAATTATAATTATAATTTAATAAACACAACTCAATGTAAGAATATTTGTCAATTGGGTTTAGCTTAAGTGGTTGAAGGAATGATTGTTATCTTCAATTCAATTCCCGCAAGTGACATGTTGAGTTGTTAATGAGTATATTATTGTAACGACTATATTAATATGAAAGTTAAATGACTAAAATCTTTCTCCCTAGTTTATTAGGGGCTAAACGAACATATGTATGCTCATAAAGATAAGTGAATACATTTAATTAACCTTCGTATGCCACCTATTAGATAAAACGGTTTCAAAGAAAGAAACTATGAGCTAATTTAATTGAATAATAAACGCTTAAACATAGAATTAAAAAGGAATGGATGTCGAGATACTTTAAATGCCTAAACATACAATTCAAATAAATAAATGTCAAGAGACATACAAGATCTATGTCTACTTAAGGGATGCCATGCACAAGCAAAAATAAACATGCAACACAAAGAAACATGGCAATGTCTACTTAATGGGATAATCTCACCTCCCACGATATGACAAACATATATTGATGCATTCTGGAGAGTGAGTCAAATTTATTTGCCATTAACAATAATAAACTCATTGATAATGGTGCTTGTAGAAGTCGAATGTATTCATTGTTCATTGTGTTCCTTGCACATTTTAAAGCTATTGTGGCATAATACATAGTTTTAGATTATATAGGCATTGCACACATCCCCCGAGGAAGCTTTGGGAGTCAACATACCAAACTTAATAGATAGACATGAATAAAGGTCCTATCACCACGTAAAAAGACCTGCAAATAAAAATAAATTAATTACAAGTTCAATCAATATATATGTGGATAGATTTCAATGTTACGCTACCTAGGAATCCTCATATTTTGCAAGGTGTTAGCACTCCCTTCGAGTGTAGTACCCCCTTTATAAAACCCCTTATTATATGTAATTAATCATGTTGATGAGTGCCAAGGAATGGCATACAAATATTGTAATTGTATTTCATTTGATTAAGAATACCAACCGACTGACTGCGGGGTGAAGTTTTAAGTATTGGCCATAATACCATGACATGGATTAGTAAGGCTAGAGAAGGAGGTTCTATTAAGCCAAAGGACCCCAAGCCACTTTGCTGAAATATCATTTTGAAATATTCCGATTATTTCGCTCAACCCCTGATTTCAAGGAAAATCAATTAATGAGGGAGGATGGTAGTTGAACAACCAACTACCCCCAATGAATCCATGTATGGGAGATCAGGTTAGGAAAACACAAGTACAACAAAGTACCAATTATGTAGCCCCAGATTGACCCATGGGAATACATGAGTGTGTGTAAGAGAGGATAAATGGGATCCGAGTTCATATAAAGGGAGGTTACACAGAACGAGCAAGAGAACCAAGGAGAGAGAGAGAGAGAGCTCAGGTTTTTGAGTTTTGAGAGGAGACGAATCTGAAAATTTGGGTCTAAGAGGAAGACTTGTAGGAAAAGAGATGATGTGAGGAAGAAACAGTAGAAAAACATATAGGTATGGCTGCATAAGAAGGCTTGAAAAATTTGAGAACCCGAATTGAATTGAGGAGGCCGCGAACTTGATGCTGTAAGAGCATCTAATAAACCTCAAAAGGCCCGAGCTAGGTGGTTGCGAGGAAATCTTGACCAAGAGTGGTGTGAAGGAGAGTAACCTTCCCATACCAATCTCCTTGATAACCTGAGAGAGATCCCCTGGTGGTATCATGGCTTGGCACAGGGGTGGCCTACCATTGAAGTCACTCAGAAAGCAGAGCCTATGGTTGGGTGGAAAGGCGAACTTCCACAATCAGTTGGCTGGACACAATTTGTAAAAACAATTAAGTAGTTCTTATAGTCTGTGTGACTGGACTCGATTAAAAGGCTGGTGTCTATGATTATATTTATGAATGAATTGTGCTTGTATGCTATAAATATGTGTGCCTGATTAGTGGTAATAATGCTTGTTCAACTGACAAATCTTCGTATTTGAGTGATTGTGGAACTATATGATTGATTCCTATTACCGAATTCAGTATTTGGAATGCCTGTAATGGTGTTGTGACTGTGTATATTGCTAATTAGTTGAATGGATTACCTTGTTTCCAACCCTTATGTTAATATAATCTGTAACATGCATGTATTTTTTTATGTCTTTTTTTATAAATATAGAGTAAGATGATGTTCTAATGCCTGGAACTGTATCCCTAACTGTGCAAGCTTTTTAACGGATGGAGTGTTGTTACGTCTGGAATTTCTTATGACTAAATGCCTTAGACATTTGAATACAAGAAACCTGCTTATTGCCATGATAATTCACAAGGAGCCGTAGTCGTCGATTTGGAACCTCCAAGATGGGCTAGTTCTACTCATGAAGAAACCCCATGTTAACCACAGTGAGGAGACCACCATTAGATCGGTGGGCAGAAGAGCGATGGCCATCCTACTAAATTTGGTGCAGACTTGGACATCGGATCCCAGAGCACTGGGAGTCTCCTTTGGATTAGGTTCTATGCTCTTCGATACAACAACACCCAGTGGAGAAGGGTCCGTCCCTTGGATCTTCCCCTATCTCCTTTTTGATTAAGAGACAAAGCCCTTAGATGGGAACCTCTAACTATAGCCATTGGATCAGAGGATCAATGAATTTCCACTGTTAACCTATTTCTTAAGCTCATGAAAGGTTTCATGTCGGAGTCTCAGAGTATCAGAATGATCCATATTTTATGAGAAGAATGAAATGAATACAAATTATTATCAAAAGATGCTTAACACAGAATAATATATATATATAGTAAAACTAGTTTCTATTCAATAAAGAAATAACATGAAACTATAAAATGCAGCGGAAAAAAATCTTGCTAGAATGGTGGCGGCTTATCTCTGAGAAGAGATGTGACGTCTGCGCTCATTCACAAGAAGATGATTACAATGAGGCTCTCAAGGAATTTTTATAATAAACAGGATTGTCAAAAACCCTAGACATCCAAAAATCTAACTCTAGGAGATAAAACGCCAAAATTCACGTGGGCCCCATTTGGGTAAGTTAGTACATCAACTTCTCGGGGTTGTAACTTTTGCATACGATCTTTTTTGTAGGCGCACGATAGCCCGTTGGAAAGGTCTATCCAAGGAATACACATGTTTCCTATGGAAAGATGCCAAACTGGAAAAAACTTCCAAAATGAGCCAGTTGGAATAGGTGGGAGGCCACCGACATACATCTGGATCAATCCTCCCCCCTTAGGAAGCAATGGTATCCATTGCGTTGAATTCTCCCATTAGATGAGGAAAATTTTTCTGAATTTGGCCCCGGGTGAGCCACTTGCCTTGGTGCAGGTGCTACCCTGCTTTGACAACTCAATAAAGATGGATCCTTTGCTGGAGAGTGCCCTTGGCCCGTTTGTCCACAATCTGATCACTAGATGCCTATTGTATGCAGTCGGGGTTGAGATCTGTTGGTGTTAGTTGTTCTATTATCTTTGAGGTGTCCAATAATGGTGGGAAATAAGGTCGAAGGAGATCCACGTTGAACAATGGGTGCAGGCCAAGGAAAGGAGGACTGTTGAGATCAAAAGCATTGTCACCCACAACCTTGGTGATGGTGTATGGCCCATAATGGAGTGGGCGAAGCTTATGATGGGGTTCGGTAAGGCATTCTTTCTGCAAATGCAACCAAACTTTGTTGCCCACCTGAAACTTATTTGGCACCCAATGTTGATCATGGCACTGCTTGTACTTGTCATTGGACTTCTGTAGGTTATCCTGAACTTGCTAACAGATGTGCTGGATTCGCTCAATGAACTGGGTGGCTTTGAAAACTTCAGTTGGAGCAGGATATGAGTCGGTTGAGGTGACTGCAAGAGGTAGTGCAACATCTATGGGACCCAATGGTTGGAATCCCAACCCCACCTGAAAGGGTCTGTTGCTAGTTGAGATATGAAAGGATCAATTGTAGCTATACTGGACATAGGGAAGACTCTCATCCCATGTGCGAGGGTGCTTGGAATTATACATGCACAGGATATGCATGATCATTCGATTTACGACCTCGGTTTGGACATTTGTCTGGGGGTGGAAGGCCATGGATCTATTGAGCTTGGTGTCCAGAAGTGACCAAAGGCTCGACCAAAATGTGCTGAGAAATTGAGTGTCCCAATCTGAGACAATGGTTTGTGGGATTCCAAAATGTATCCAGACTTTCTCAAAGAAGAGATTGGAAGTGGCCTCTACTGTGATGCTCTTATTGCAGGTGTCCAGAATTTCCATCTTAGAAAAGCGATCAACAACCACAACAACACAGTCATTTCCCCACTTGGTGGACGGAAGGCTCGACATGTAGTCCATGGAGATAGATTCCCATGGCCTGCTAAGAGTAGGTAGAGGGGTGTACATGCCTTGTTTCTTAGTGGTCGGTTTGGAAATAGTGCAGGTAGTGTAGGACCTGGTATACTTTGTGATCCTTGGTCGAAGTTTCGGTCAGTAGAAATGTTTATACAACATTGCCATTGTCTTTTTGATGTCGAAGTGTCCTGCCACCCGACTGTAGTGGGATTCCCAGATCAGCTTCGCTTGCTCTCTTGATGGAACATAGATATGGCCTAGATGACACAAGAACCCATCCTGAATATGTAAATTAATGACAACTGTGTTTGTGCCCAACATTTTGTAGGTGGTGGCGAAGTTCGGGTCTGTCTCATAGAGTTGGGGCCATCTAGAGGTCTCATGGTCGCAAGAGTCTAGCACTGTGGTGAGTGTCACAACGGGCTGTCTGCTGAGGCAATCAACAATGCGGTTGATGCTTCCTGTTTTATACTTAATGTTGAGGTGGAATTGCTGTAAGTATGTGGACCACTTATGATGGCGGCCATTCCACAATCTTCTTTGTGTTTGCATTAACTGCAGTGGATTATGATCAATGTGGATGACTGTCTCCTTCCCAAGAATGTAATGTCTCCATTGGAGACATTCTTACACAATGGAGTACATTTATTTGTCATAAGTAGGGTGCTTACAGAAAACATCTGATAGTGTCTCACTATGATAGGCCATGGGGTGGCCATGCTGAGTGAGAACGATGCCCACATCATAGTCTGAAGCATCTATCTTGATCTCAAAGGGTTGGTGCAGGTCCGGTAGTGAAATTACTGGTGTTGAGCACAAGCGCTGCTTCAAATAATCGAACGCTTGTTTTTGGGACCAACCCCACAAAAAATTATCCTTACCACCACCCCTGGTTACTTGGATGAGGGACCATGTAGTATGGGAGAATCCCAACACGAACCTGCGGTAGAAATTGGTAAGGCCCAAGAAGCTTTGAAGCTCAGTGAGTTTGGTTAGGGATGGAAAGGTACAAATGACTTAGATCTTGGCTGGATCCACATGTACACCATGCTGATCAACAATGTAGCCCAGGTAATGGACCCTGTCCATGCCGAAGGAGCATTTTTCTAAGTTGGCGTATAGCTTGTGCTGCCGGAGGGTGTGCAAAACCTGCTGAATATGCTACAAGTGTTCTTCCCAAGTCTTGCTGTAAATGATAATGTCATCTAGATACACCACTACAAAAGTATTGGTGAATGGTCGCAGGATATCATCCATCATCCTCATGAAAATGGTTGGAGAATTTGTCAAGCCAAAGGGCATGACCAACCATTCGAAAAGACCTTCCTTTGACTTAAAGGCGGTCTTCCATACATTTGTCTATTCTATTGAGACCTAGTGGTAGCCAAACTTCAGATCAATCTTACTAAATTATTTGGTCCCCTGTGAGCTGATCAAGGAGGTCGTCGATTCATGGAATTGGGTACCGGTTTCTGACTGTGATTTTATTCAGGGCCCGATAATCAATGTAGAGTCACCAGGTTCCATCTTTATTCTGTACCAACATGATTGGGCTACTGCAAAGTGATGATCTGGGATGAATGTGCCCCTTGTGGAGTAGTTCTTGGATTTGCTGCTTGATCTCCTCATTCTCTAACAGAGAGCAGCGGTCGACTGGACCATTGGGTAGTGGTGCGTCGGGGGTCAGATCGATGGGGTGCTTGACCCGACAATGCAGAGGTACCCTAGTAGGTGAGGATAAGATATCCGAGTATGGTTCCATGACCTTTTCCACTTGCTTCTGCTGTGTGGAGAGGTCGGCCATGGAGACCCTAGATTTGGATGCGATATTTTTCTCATTCTAAGAGCGAATCATGAAGAAGAAAAACTTCCCCGTATGAGAGATGACCTTCCTGCATTGCTGGGCAGAGATCAAGGAAATAACACTAGCTGGGACTGCCTCCAGTATCCTGTACAATTTCTTGTTCAATGTAATAATAAAACTGCAAGGGCTAGACTCATATACAACATGGCGTTTCCATAAATATGGTCAGCCCAAAATAACATTACAAACTTCGATAGGGGAAACATCACACAATACCTCATCTTCGAAGGGCTTAATGCTGTATGACATGCGTCATTGTTAGCTGACGTGGATGTCGCTTCCTTGGTGGATCCATCCAATGGTATAGGGATGCGGGTGTGGCATTTTTGGCAGGGTTAGTTGCTTGACAACCTCTGCTGAGATGAGGTTCTTCTGGCTACTTCTATCAACGATGAAGTGAAACGAGGTAGCCTTCACCCACATCTTTGAATTAAAAAGGCGCTCGCCTTCCTATGGCTCATCTGGTTCACTGGGCTGGATCTTGGTGGTAGCAATGGTAGCACTGGGTCCTACATCAATGATCTGTCTCCCCCTTTTTGGTTCTGACTCAGAGACAGAACTCGCATCTGATTCAAAGGATTTCACCTTAGCCACCAAGGACTTCTTTGAGCGACAATCAACAATGTTATGCCATGGGATCTTATGGAATTCACACCACTTCCCAATATATTTCTTTGTCTTTCTAGTGTCCTTTTTTACTTGTAGCCTGGATTGGTTGCCCTGAGGGGGTTCATCTTTTCTCAGTCCTTTGTTCTGCGGGTTGGGGCCGCCCTTTCTTAGATTTTGCTGTGCAGGGTTCCCATGCCCAAATTGCCATGTCTTTTGTTTGTGCTTCTTCTCGATTTTGATGACATATTGGTAGGCCGCGCCCAAGGATGAGATGTCCAGAAACTCCATTTCGGCCTAGATGTATCTATGCAAACCGTTGTGATACTTGAGAACCAGATGTCTCTTAGAATATTTGATACCCAACTTGGTGCGCAAGGTATGGAAGATATTTGTGAACTCGGGCACTGCTTGGTCTCTTTCTTGCCGCAGTGTGGTCCATTTTATATACAGGTCATCATAAATTCCAACATGGTAGTATTGTTCCTTAATAACATCCCTGAAGGACTCCCAGGTGACCACGACTGTAAATAATGAGGGTTCCTCTATTTCCTTCTGTTCATAGAAATTTCCCACCAATATTTGACACGGGGAAAGGCTTTGAGGAGTGCAAAAGTAATATTTTCTCTATTCGAGAAGTCATGGACAGAGAAATACTCTTCTAGTAGATTGAACCATTTTTCTACAACATTTGCGTCTATTTGAATTTGAAATATAGGAACATCGAAGTTTATTTGTACCTTGAAGGGGGCGTTGCCTCCATTTTAGGAAGATACGTCGCATGTTGGTAGTCGCCGAAGGATTTGCGCAAAACTATCCATCATCTCGTTCCTTTGTTGCGTGAGGGCTTCCTCGAGCAAAATTTTGAAGGGATCTCTTGTCCCGTCATCTTTCTTTTCTCCTGCCATGAGAGGTCACTTGGGCGTGCGAGAGGTTTTTTCCTCAAGTGAAACAAGCTTGAGACCTAATTCTTTGTACTCTGATCTCGTTGGGGACATGCATTAAGACCAACAAGGAGGAGACCGCTCTGATACCACTGATCCAGATTTTATGAGAATAAAGAAATGAGTACATATTATTATCAAAAGATGCTTAACACAGAATAACAGATATACAATAAAACTGGTTTCTATTCAATAAGGAAATAAGATGAAACAATAAAATGCAACGGAAAACAAGCTTGCTAGAATGGTGGCGGCTTATCTCTGAGAAGAGATGTGACGACTGTGCTCATTCACAAGAAGATGATTACAATGAGGATTTCAAGGCCTTTTTACAATAAACATGAATGTCAAAAACCCTAGACATCCAAAATCCTAACCCTAGGAGATGAAGCGCCAAAAGTCATGTGGGCCCTATTTGGGTAAGTTAGTACATCAGTTTCCCGGGGTCGTAAATTTTGCATATGATCTCCATTTTAGGCGCATGATAACCTGTTGGAAAGGTATATCCGAGGAATACACATGTTTCTTGTGGCGAGCCCGACACATTTTGATTATGGTGATCCCTAAAAACGCTGTTTAGGGCCTCAAAACGGCCCCAAAAGTCAGGGACCCGAAAACTAGGAAAAACTGCCAAACTGGAAAACTACCAAAATGAGCCAGTGGGAATAGGTGGGAGGCCACCAACATCCATATGGATCATGGAACCCCGAGAATCCTACCTTCTTCCCTCTACCTTGGAAGAACCTGTTACCTCGGTATCCCGATGGGCTGATGCCCAGGAATGTTGACATCGAGGGTTTGGAAGAGTGGTGTGTTAGGTGTTAAATGGAGCTGGTGGCTCAATGGTCTGGTGCCTTGATGGGTCAATGTTCTGGGAAAGGTTTTTTCCTTCCCTCGTCAACCTAGAATGGAGGAGGATGATGTCACCCCAATCCATTTGTAGAAGACAAGTGCTAGCACTTGATTGGACGAGTCAAGTTCTTGAAGAATGACGTCTACACCACGTTAATTCACGTGGGATGTACCACATGTCATGTGGATTTGACACCTTGAGGAGAAGACCTAACATAATACAAATTCCACGTACCATTCCAGGTGGAATCCAACGATAGGGCCACATGGTATGCCAAGTGGCTGGTTGTGGCAGCACCACGTGTTTGCGGTGCCAACTGGCCCCCAGACCGGGCGTAGTAGTTATAAAGAGGTTAGGTCTAGTTCACCCGGGGTAATGATGTCCCGGTACCCCAATGAATACGTGTCATGAAAAGTTTAAAGGAAGGTGGCAACACCAAGCCTCATTCTATCAATCAACTTCCTCAAATGACGGTTGTTGGATCTACGGTCCGAGAGATCTTGACCGTTGATCTCTTTACCAAGTTCAGAGGGGAGTTCGGGCACCCAGAGTACTGGAATACCAGAGTATTGAAGTACTGGACCCCCAAATATCACCAGGTATATGTTTAGTGTGAGAAAATACAATGGGTCGGTGCCTGATATGATGATAGGCCGATGGCAAAGTTCTGGCCAAGACAAGGTTCCAGGTGCCGAACAACGAATATCAAGGGTTTTTATAGAAGGTATGTGGGATAGTAAATCCTGATTGGTTGGTGGCCTGATACTCAATAGGACAAGGTTTCGGGGAAGGTTTTGTGTTTCCTTCGTAAGGTCTGTTCATAAGAGAATGACATTAGGACAATGTCATATGATGTCATCCAACCAATGTGCAATGGACAAGTGTTGTTTCCCTGTTGTATGATATTTTGGTATGACGACATTGACGTAAACACCCACATCATACCACATGGGAGGTCCACATGTCAAGCATAGGTCATGCCATGTGTCATGATGACTCAACATTCTTAGGCAGAGATTTGTGTAGAGAATGGGTGCCACATGTCACGTGGTAATGGTGCCATGTGCCACGCCAGATAACAGGTCCATGATGGATACGCATGACACGTGTGACACTGGGTGGCAGGTTTTGGTAGTACCACATGTACGAGGTGCCAATGCAGACATCAAACCAGGTGCTTGGAGTAGGACTGCGTATTGGTTTCTCCCGATGACCGATATCCAGGTACCCTGGTGGATCGATATCCCACTACAATGGTATACCAGATATCGAGAGAGTGTAGACCTGTCAATACTAGGAGGTGACATGTTATGACATGTCATAAAATTGTTAGAGGCCACAATGATGTGGAGCCATGTGGAAATGAGTTGGATTTTGGCCAATAAAGGCTTAAGAAACTTTGAAAGGCCATAAAGTTTGATCCAAACATCATATTTTAGCAGACTTACAATCATTGGAAATCTCTTGACAAGTAGATTACGAAGGTTCCCTCGAGAAGAGGTTTTGAGATGGTTAAAGGAAAATTAAATTTTCATACCCCATCCCTTAAAAGGGTACTTAGGGGGTTGGGTGTCTTACAAGTGGCATTAAAGAGAGGTTCAAACACTAGGCCTGGATGGGCCAAAGAAAAATCACAAGATTGGTATATCAAGGCTAAGATGAGCCTATTGAAAAGTGTTTTTTGTCTTAAAAGTTGGTCTATTATCTGAACATGTTCCTTGAGAAGAAGGACTGTAGATTGAAATCTTGTTTTGGGATTCCTTACAATTGAAAACTTAATCATGTTGATTTTCAACAAAAGAATTATATTATTGCTATATTGGAATGATAAATATTCCTACAAGAATAGGAACGTGCTAATAGTAATTCGTAATAAGACCTTAATGTGAATGAAATAAATGGCAGAATCCTGCTAAAGGGCTACATGGGTTCAAAGAATAAATGACCCAGTGGTCGTAATACTACCTGTAAGTATGAGCTGGTAGAGCCTTGGTAACCATAATTGTTGTTTAAATAAAATACTAATCCCTGCGTGAATAAATCTTCATAAGAGGACTAATGTAAGTTTGTAAGGTCAATATACTTGACCTATAATGAATGAAACCTATAGCTGGGATAACCTACTTATGCCAACAAAAAATAATTCTTTGGGTTGTTAATAGTCCTCATAAAAGAGGTGAAATGTCATTAACATATGAGCTCATGGTTGTATTAAAGAAAAATATATATGCCTATTAACCTAAAGGCATGTCTATGCATATGAATGAAAGAGACAAACAACTGGAATACATGTGCACTGTAGGCATGGGAAAAATTCTTGGTGCACAAGAATATGCTGGAATGCATATTGCAAAGACTGAGCATGCATATAACATGCATATAGAATTATTATAGTCTGTTATTGGATGTAAAATATTGTGTTGTCATAGATCATATGGTTAGTGATGACTTGATTATAGTAGAAACATCAACAACATAAATGAGAATGATGAGGATACTGATTGCTTACGACCTTATTAAGAAAAATCAAGGGACCAATGGGGTTTTGATCCAAAATTTGGTAGACAGAATGTTGGGACATTCTCTTAAAGGATAATGAATCAGATAACATCCAGATGTGGATGATAGACATATAGGTATGGCTTCGTATGCTCAAATAAAAGTGAGAGGGAATTTAGGAAAATATTCCCTTGGATAGGGCCCATTGACCAAGAATGGTTCGAGGGACTGGAATTGGCACTCTATTGCCTTGGGTAATGATATAATTACCTGTTTGTATTTTCCAAATTATGGAATGCTTTAGTAGCAGAAAGACAAGAGTGTCATCTTGTTGGTTGTTTCCATGTAAAGAGGGAAACATAATTACAAATAGGCCTATGAGACTTGTCAAGTGATTGACTGTAAGCTCTCATCGGAGAAGGATGATATTAAGATTGAATAATTGTGAATGAATGATATAGAAATGTGAAAACGATGCACATGTATGATGTATGAGTATGTGTAGGTTAAAGGCATGGAAAGATTGCCTGAATAAGTGTAATGTGAGGCAAGATTTATCCTTTCATGCATTGGAATTTCCATGGATGCATGGCTAACCCTATGTAGAAGGGCCTGAACTACTTTGTTTAAATAATATCTTGAAAGGGGTGTACTCCTTTCCTCAAAAGGATTCGGTATAAATGTTTGAAAGAGTAAATGGGAAAAGATGCTATGGTGTTATGTTTAGAAGGAAATATGATTAGTCATTTGGGAATTGTATGTAAATGATTGTGAGCAATCATGAACTGAACAACTTTAATAAATATGCATGTGAAATTGTAAAGTGTGCTAATGGTAGGCACCCACAGTATGTTGATGCATGTAGATAAGTGTATAAAAGCACAATAGAATAAGGTGCATGTGTGAATGCACAATCTGAATGCATGTTTATGTTCCTAATGGAATATTGGGAAAAACATTGAAATGATGAAGTTGAGGCTAAATCATAGATTCAGATCATTTCAGATAATCATGGAAATGCACCAAGAGAGTTGCATGATAAAAGGTTCCATGTAGAGGAACTGTGGGAAAACTTTGTTAAGGGGACAAAGCCATAACATTAAATGACTACTAGAAAAGAAGGCAGTAGGCTACAAATCCCATTTACATAAGAATCCTGGATTACATTTTAAAACATAATGCATGAATGGAGAATTGACATGTGACAGGATCTTGACAATCCAAAATTTTCTTTTGGTAAATGTGCAGATTACATTGACTCATAATTAAATTGTGAGATATGGTTGATGCTATAGGATGTTTTTAAAATTTAGAAAAAAGTAAGGAGGAACTTGAATAAGACTGCTCAAGGAATATAGAAGGCAGATCCCAAGAGGGATAAATTGCATAAGCAATAAATGAGAAAAGAAAGAACACTTTTCTCACTTAAAAAAAAAAAAAACTTTGATTTAATTGGTAGAATTGTGTACCATGAAAGTACAACTGGTAAAAGGAAGAGAAATTTATGAATAAGAATCACCTTGTCTAAACCATGTTATGAAAAGGTAGGAAGGCCTTGGGAATAGTTCAGTAGAACTGAAAATTTCTAATTGTGTAAAGGAGCTGGAAAGAGGGAAAATCCCTTGACTCATTTCCTTGTTGTTTGTTGTGTTTCTCTAGGATGAAAAGACTGAGATGTTGTGGTGTGTAAATGCCTAAGGCATGCCGATATTGATAGTTGTACGACTTTAGAAAGAGATGAAATAACTTATTGGGTTTACCCTCACTAAAACATTGAGGCCAACGTAATAGAGTGCACACATATATGTTGGAACATATCTGAAAATGTTTTTGTTGAATTAAATGCTATGGTACATGCACTTTGAATTTTACATGACCATTGATATAATTGTGAATGTGATGATGCATGCTAGGTATAGGAAGAGAATTAGAGCTATTGGGGGAGGAAATCCACCAATTATGGACAACCTCAAACATAGGATAAACACAGGAAGGTTGTTGGCAACCATGCAACTATAAAGATTTCATGCCAATATGACATGAGATTTGAAAGGGATTGGGTAATAATCCCTTATGAATTGCTCTATACCCTGATGATATATTTATGATTATGATTGACAATTGTATATCATTGACACCCAAGAGGGGAGTGATTCAGGAGAAGGATAACTTGAACGATAGAGGGAGGAACCTCTGACAGTCAAGGATAACTAAAATCCTTACAAGAAATTCATGAACAAATGTGTCATGGATGTATTGGTTAATCATGAAGGGTTATGAACAAAAGTGCTTATAAGCATCACTTGGATTGAAAGCATCGAGAAAGTGCATGTTGAAAAGGAATGGGCATGCATGGGACTACCCTTATGGAAGAAGGACCTTTCAATATCCCAACATAGTTGTGATATGGCCAGAGAAGAATTGGGTGGATGTGAATAGTGGCACCTTGGTTATGAGTAAAGAAAGATTGCTTAAATGCATTTAAGTGAAACTTTGAGTTTTACATTGTGCTGAATTGAAGTTATGAACAATGTGTGGCAAGAAGAATACTCATGTTGTAATAATGAATGTTGTGTGAGGTTGGATGAGTTCCAACTCCCCATAGCAAAGTACCCAACGTAAAATGTGGTATCTAAAATTAATGCAAGTTTGCATTATGTGTGAATGTGGCTATGGACACGAACACATGGATTGAAATTCTTATGAAATTTAAATGCATTTTGAAAAGCTCGGTATGCTGAAATAATGCATATGTAAGGATTGGTAAATTTCTTTTACTTCATGAATGCACAATTCTGAAACTGTTTGGAGCCACTGCAAGTGTTCAATGAAAATGTATGTACATGAGGAACTAACAATTTGCTCGATTTTGTGAAGATGGAATTGTAGGAAATATGGTCTTGGATGTGGTGGCAATATAATTCCATAGGGAATACCGATGCATGTTGGTTGCAAAAGAGATAAACTGTGATGAGAAGGAAATCTCATGCTTGTGGAATCTGGTTCGAATGTGGAACAAATCTGAAAATGAAAAATGTGAAATTGGAAATCAGTGGGTAACAAATTTGAAGAAAATTTGATTGAAATCGATGATAGTATCTCGCGGTTACTATGTGCATGTAATACATGTGAGATTAAAGATCTATCTTGGAGGGACAAATGATGTATGTCAAGTTGGAAAGAATGGAAATGGATATTGTTGTGACATGAGAACCCTGTCATATGCCGTGATCACCACAAGGAATGTTGTGTTATGGTAGAACGAGTCAGAGGGACACCTCAGCAGAGCAAGCCAGAGGGACACCTTGGCTATAAGACTTGACAAAGTCTCTGGAAATCCTCTTCTGCGAGAAAGCCTTGGCATGGAAGATGGATCACCTGAGGGAATGTATAATAGGGAAGGGGATGCTTGAGCCTAAGCCTGGAGGGTGAGTGATTGCAAGGAAAAGGAGACTTTGATAACTCTTGTAAACTATTGAATGGGATCATGAGCATAGTGGGTATGTCAAGGAAAACCAATGAGATGAGTAAATGTGACAACCATGTGGATGTAGGTCCATGAAATGCACAGAGAATGATGTGTTGTTATGAATATTTTCTCTTGAATCTTGGACAAAAATGAAACCTTTATGCATAAAATTATGATTAATATGCTTGTTGTTTGTAATGGTTGTAGGCATGTGTTAGATGCCAAGAATCTGGGAAGGGACCAGAGTGGGAAAAGAAAAACATTGCCGAAGTAACTGAAAGATAAAGGCATTGTAGGTGTTGTTGAGAAGAACAAAATGGAAAATGTTCCTTTTGAAGGGGGAGGGGATTGTAATACCCCCTTTCTAAAACCCGTTATTACATGTAATTAATCACGTTGATGAGTGCCAAGGCATGACATACAAACATTGTAATTGTATTTCATTTGATTAAGAATACCAACCAAATGACTGTGGGGATGAAGCTTTAAGTACTATCCATGATACCACGAGAGGTATTAGTAAGGGTAGAGAAGGAGGTTCTATTAATCCAAAGGACCCCAAGCCACTTTGCTGAAATATCATTTTGAAATATTCAGATTATTTCCCTCAACCCCCGATTTCAAGGAAAATCAGTTAATGAGGGAGGATGGTAGTTGAATAAGCAACTACTCCAAATGAATCCAGGTATGGGATATCATGTTAGAAAAGAAGGAACTGCCAACTACAGGTACAATAAAGTACTAATTATGTAGCCCCAGATTGACCCACAAATCCCTTATGACAGAAGAAACAAGGACATGTCGAGAACCTTCCTCAAAGAGATAAGGGAATACATGGGTGCGTGCAAGAGAGGAGAAAGGGGATTCGAGTTCATACATAAGGGAGGTTAGGTAGAATGGTAAAGAGAACCAAGGAGAGAGAGAGAGAGAGCTTGGGTTTCTGAGTTTTGAGAGGAGACAAATCTGAAAAATTGGGTCTAAGAGGAAGACCTGCAGGAAAATAGGTGATGTGAGGAAGAAAAAGTAGAGAACCATAGAGCCATGGCTGCATAGGCATGACTCAAAAAGTCGATAACTTGACCTAAGATGAGGAGGTAGCGAGATTTATTTTGCAAGGGAGTCTGATATCATAAGGCCAAGGTTTGCATAGAAGAGAATGACGTTAGGACAATTTCAGAGGTCGTCATCCAACCAATGTGCAGTGGACATGTGTCGTCACCCTGTTGGATGATATTCTGGTATGACGATGCTGATGTAAACACTTGCATTAGACCACATGTCATGTGTAGGTCATATCATGTGTCATGATGACTCAACATTCTTAGAAAGAGATTAATGTAGTGAATGGGTGCCACATGTCACGTGGTGATGGTTCCATGTGTCACACTTGATGGTAGGTCTGTGGTGGATACACATGCCACGTGTGACGATGGGTGGTAGGTCATGGTAGTGCTATGTGTTTGAGGTGCCAATGTGGACACCATATTGGGCGCTTGGAGTAAGACTGAGTATTGGTTTGCCCGGGGACCGATATCGCGATACTAAAGTGGATTGACATGCTAGCACTTCAGTATACCGGATATCGAGAGAGTGTAGAAATTTATGTCGAGGGCCCGAAAAGCCAGTGGTCGATGTCACTCCAACCACCATGACATCAACCACGTGGGTGCCACGTGGAAATGAGTTGGATTTTGGCCAATAAAGGCTTAAGAAACTTTGTAAAGGCCATAAATTTTGATCCATACATCATATTTGAGCATACTCACAATCATTGGAAAACTCTTGATAAGAAGATGATGATGGCGCCCTCGAGAAGAGGTTTTGAGATGGTTTAAGGAAAGACAAATTTCATACCCCATCCCTTAAAAAGGTACTTAGGGGGTTGGGTGTCTTACATCGAGCTACACACCATACAATGTTCATAACAATCACTTATTTTTATATTGTTAAACATGATAAAGAGTCCTTGCATTTTCCAAGTTCAATAGTCGACTCTGGCGTGGTATCATTCTCCAAATATTTTAAAGAAGTATGGATTCGAAGTCCATACCAACAATTTGTTTGCAACATAAGGATACGATACTTATGGTTAGCGTATTATTGGAGTAATTGGTAATTTTATCATTCATTCTAATGATTCAAGACACTGCTCTCTTTCATTGGATCAAAATTTGGTTCCTAAGCAACTTTATTGGCTATTATATATTCATAATTCACCTTCTCTTTCGAAATATGTCATTTTATCAAAGGCCAAAAACATCAATAATGGCATATTCGAGGACATAATTAGCAGTGAAAGGCGTGAGAGTATTCAACCTCCTTAGTTAAGTGTGTGCATAATGACAACGATATTATTAGGGTTAATATGATAATCTCAAACAAGAACTAGAAGCCTTGATTTAATATCATTCTATGAAAGATAAATCATTGTTGCCTTGGCTTCTTTGTAAAGTCTAGTACGTCAAAGAAGATTATGTTGCCACAAGAAGATCCAACAACAATGGATGGAGACCATATTTAGAGAGCATTCAGGTTAAAGAAACTAAGAGAACTTGCCAACGTCGTTCACAAGCAAGTGTGATTTCTAGCTATTGTGAGAAGAAGAGCAGGGAGGGAGGATTGTGAGAGGAACCAATACACCATTGGAGCCTAACCGATTGCAGTTTTAGAGCCCATCAAAATGGCCACTCACAAATTTGTTTTTAAAATTTCATTTGTTAATTTTGACAATTGTGAAAAATAAATGCATACACTAGGGAATAAAGTCACATCACCAAGCATTGAATCAATCAAACATTTTATTAGCGAAATTTGATAAATAGAAAAATAAATTTGTTTTTAATAACAAATCGACTTGATATTGAATTTCATGAAACTTTGAAATGTTTGTAATTTTAGGTGAATTAATACGTGGTCTTGTAGTTTGACTATGTAACCGAAAACTATAGTCCTTGGTGGAGGCAGGGACTAATAAGGGAAAATGAAGACCAATCGATGTACAATCCATGCATACAAAAAATATAAAAAAGCACAAAAAACCAAATTATTTCTTATTAAGAATGAGATAAAAAACAAAAAATTATGAAAGAGTTATATTCATGTAGTAATAAATACATAAAGATTCAAGAATAAATATTAAAATTGTAAGTAATAATAATAACAATGTTTGTTTTTATATGTATATGCAATGTTTTAATATCTGAAATAGAATTGTTAATGTAATTATGGAAATAACAAAAACATGCATTCTCAAATGTGGATTATACATGCAAATTTGAATAATAAAGGGAGACATCTCCAATAAAGATTGATAATTGGTTGATTGTGTTGATAAAATGATTTGAGATACATATGAGAGGGGGGATCCCCCATTTATATCAATAAAGAAGTAAAAAAATAATAACTTAAAGCTCAAGTCACCAATAATATGTCTTTCTACATAAAAGTGATCATTTTATAATATATGTTATCGTGCAAACTGTAGGTTGGGAAAAGCCCGACCCAATCCACAAGATGGCGATAACTGTGGGAGGGTTTAACCACTGTCACCTTAGATAAACCCTCCCCTCGCTTTAGTGAAGGAAGAATCCAACACAAGGGTGAGTCCCGAGTGACCCTAGGGGGAAGATGAGATGGAAAGTGATACTTATGAAAATGTGCCCCTATTGGTCAAGTTACTAAGTGGAGAGTGGTTTGACAACGAGCTTCAAAGGTGGTTTATGTTTTCCAAGTGTTTGAGTACCTACAAAAGATGGTTGTACCTGTCCGAGACACAATAGAATACAAGATACAAGCTAAACAATCCAATGGAAAAGCAAGTTAACCTTGTTGTCCCTACTTGCAGAAGTCAACAAGAATATATATCATCAAATAAAATACTTAGTTACTACACATTTAACCATCAAAATTATCAAATAATTATTGGACAATGAAGTACTAAAACAATGATAGCTTTCCAATACTTAAGCATGAAACTTTGACGGTAAATTAGGGCTTCCAAACAAAGTTATAGGTAAAGTGTTAGGGCAGCCTTATGGTTGTAGAAAAAAAATGCTACAACAAGTTCCAACCATAAAAATCAATAAGTAAACCATTAGAAAGATATCCAATAACCAGTAGAACAATAATCTAGGTTTAGAAGTCAATTTCCACGGTTGAAAAGTGAGTAAATGATGTAAGAAAGTGAGTTTTTTTGCATTCCTAATAGTTGTAACATTAATTTCTTAACAAAAATGACAATTCTGTTGGACACACCTATTACACTTAGAGGGGGGGTGAATGAGTGTGGGTCTCTTTTTCCCAAAACTTCCCTCTTGCACAAAAACTCATCAATTAGCATTCAACATTTATTCATTACCCATTGCTGTCATTTATAACTAGTTAGATGTAGGCACATATCAACAACATATATAAGAAATATATCTTCAACAAGTCATCATCACAATGAACACAAAGAACACAAGATGTATGTACAATTTTCTTTTTATTACGGACTACAATCCTTGGGGTTTATCAACAACAACTGAATAGAGTACAACTCTACAAGAGCACCAACTCTATATGCAAGACTCAACTTACATTCTCA
>SNQJ01S0001807.1:189607-206228 GCA_010110895.2 Picea sitchensis
GGACATATATCATTCTCATCAAGGGCATCATATCAATCAATTACTTGACATCAATCAAACCAAACCATTTACATCAATGACATATGATCCAACATTCTCCCGAATAATCAAACCATTGGCATCAATGACATATGATCCAACATTCTCCCAAATAATCAAACCATTGGCATCAATGACAACATGATCCAACAAATTCAAGGCTAAAGAAAATAACCTTAGGGCTTAATCAAGCTTAAAGCATATAGGATTGATTCCAACTTAGACAAATGCAATATCTTGATAAATCACGTGTACCAATGCAACAAAATTTATTTCTCCAATGAAATAAAATATTTGTTCCTTGCCAAATGGGTTGTGGAGTCTTCTTGTATTAGGTTAGGACTGCCAAATCTCAAGGGGTGTAATCCCTTTTACTCCCTTGAGTAGCAACCCTAACAAGGTAAATTCTAGGAGGGTGTAAACCCTTTTACTTCTCCCAACAACCTTTGCAATATCCTTTATAACAAACAATAACGATAAAAATTGGTGGAGGTTGTAAATCCTTATAATTCTCCAAGTATATAGCCAATAAAAAGTATGGAACAAGAAATAAAACTAACAAAGTGCATATTTTCCTTACCAATTCCAGGAAATTCCAAGACAAAACCCCAGTTACCAATCAATTTTCCTCACCAAATCCAAGAAAAAGAGCCTCAACAAGTAGCACACCACTTCACTTTGTTAGACAAGATAGAAACCATATCACACACACACACACACACACACACACACACACACACAGAGACGATAAAAATTGGTGGAAGTTGTAAATCCTTATAATTTCCAAGTATGTAGCCAATAAAAGATGGAACAAGAAATAAACTAACAAAGTGCATATTTTCCCTACCACCTGTGAAATTCCAAGACAAAACCCCAGTTACCAATCAATTTTCCTCACCAAATCCAAGAAAAAGAGCCTCAACAAGTAGCACACCACTTCACTTTGTTAGACAAGATAGAAACCATATCACACAATAATAATACACACACACACACAATAGAGAGAGAGAGAGAGAGAGAGAGAGAGAGAGAGAGAGAGAGAGAGAGAGAGAGAGAGAGAGAATTCCCAAGAAGGGAGCAAATTCCAGCCAAGAGTATCTTCTCTCGAGTGAGAGAGTTATGAAAAAAATGATTCTTATTTATACATATCATCTTACAAGTGTTTGTCCACTTATATTTAGGTTAAAACACAAAGTGAAGGGAGAAAAACCCTTACTTTTCCCCTTTTACACAATAATAATATTTAATTCATAATTTGTACATGAAAGAAACCCTAAAAGTAAGACGTCACCCTCTTAGGGCAACTTTTTGGCACTTTTTTGCAAGTTGTTGGAGTATAAAATGGAAGTCGTTGGGCCTTCTAGGGACTCCCTCTCAAGTGTTAGGTCTTCCTGCTCCAAGCCAAGCCTTCTCTCATCAAAATGTGCCAAGTGTCAAGTAGTAACACCACCACCACAACCCTAGCCCTAGGGTGACATCAACCTCCTCAAAAGTGATGTTTTAGCCTTAAGAGAAAATGTTTGGTTGGACAAGGGCTGGGTCATGTACTCCATGGTAACTCCTCAGGCCTCCAAAGGCTAGCATCGTTGTCTAATGAATGGGCCATGGTATCCAACCCGTGGGATTCAGGCCCCAAGGAAGCCCAAGCTATGCTTGTTCTTCCAAATTTGTCCAGCAACTAGGTCCTGCAAAGACAATGAAATACAAGGGATCATAGTGTCTCATTTATGGGTACCTTTGTAGAGGGTGTGGTGCACCTTCATTTTCAATGCAACCTTTTTCCAAGCCCATTTATTTCCTTTTACTCTTTTAAGATGTTTCCAAGTTGAAGCCAAGGTGGGGCTTCTACCTAAGCATGAAAAACAATGCCCACCTTGACTCGACCCTCATCACGTCATGCTTCCCCAAGTTGAAGACGAGGTGTGGGACTTTTACCTAAGCATGGAAAACATTTCCCACACATGCTTTACCTTGGTTGGAATTTTTGCATTCGTTATTTTCTTACAGGTCCCATCAGTTTCTTATGAGAGACATTTCATTGTCCTCGAGATCCCTGGGAAAGCATCTAGAATGTTCATGATTGGATTTTATCTTTTTCCAGCTATAAGCCTCTGAGCCTTCAACCCCTTCTTCCCATGAAATGAGGGACAATCCCTTCTTGGGTCAGTACACCCGAAGATCCCAAAATATAAGCATATGGGGGGATGAATTGTGGAAAGTGACAAATATGGGCGGGAATGGAATAAAGACTTGTCAAGAGGACCTTCGAGTAGAAAACCTATCCCTAAGGGTGACCCACTTACTAGGGTGCAATGTAAACCACCAAAGTAAAACATGGAAAAGAGAATAATTTACAAGCAAATGCTACATAATCAAAATAAATTTAAAATGCAACAAACTCAAATGCCTCAAACATTGAAATGACACTCACCATAATACCTGGCTTGTACCTCATGGATCAAGACCCAATGTCTTCCGTAAGCTATTTGATGTGATGGATACCATCACGATGGTCCTGGAACTATGGTGGTGAAGCAGGTCTAAATCTGTTCAAGTGGACAATGCTGGTTAGGCTATCCCTCAGTACTCCATATCTGCAACCCGAGGGCCTTGAGACATCATCTCTTTAGTTATCCCTAAGAGTTAGGGATAACAATACCATAATATAATGCCTAGTACTTTAAAATTATTACAAAATCACAAGCACACACACAAAATAATTCATGTACATATAGTTTAATGCCCTATAATGATGTTGTGGTTAGGTACAAAACATGCCCCCCACCCCCCTTAATAAAGGTTTGTCTCAAAGCTTCCTCTAACCCTACTATTAATCACTTGTTAATCACTTACCATAAGTGAGTCCATCTATACAAAAAATACCTTTACTATATATTGGGCCATGAATAGCTTATGCAACATAACAAATAATTATAATAGTTATGTTAGGGACACAACATGCCCTTCCTTCTTGAAATGCTTTAAGCTTGAAGTTGGAAGAGCAAGGTAGAATTGCAACTAGTAAGCAAGGTCATACTCCTACAACCATACATGTAAGACAAAGTCATGTACTACATACCACTGTCTTGGTGCCACTACATTCACTTCCTTAATGGGGCCTTTGACATAAAATCTATTGTAGGGATTGGAATTAGACTTGATAACATTTGTTGCTCAATGAGATCTTAGAATCTATTTATGTCATTATATTGATCTTTGGGATTTTCTTTGGCTAAACACTACATAGTGTGGCTATTGTGGCCTTGACAAGTTCTATGAAAGGAGACTCCTCTTGGACACTATTTTCTATAATTCATACCTATTCTTCATCAAGTTCAATGATTACATCCTCTTGTAATTCCCCTTCACAAGGATATTCATCGTTATGCACATTAGGTAATTTTCTATGGATAGGAAGAGATTCATGTAAAACAAGTTGGGAGATGTTTCTAACCTCTTTTAAGCCATCTTCATAAGGATATTGATCATGGAGTGGAGGAGATTCAATCTCTACATCTACATCTTCTTCATATTTCTCACATTTTAGTCCTTGTTCCTTATATACCAATGATAGTTACAAGAGTTAGTGTTGTAATTATTGTGCAATGTGGAAATCAACCTTATCGATCTCTTGTAAAGATGCATCTCTTTTTCATGCTCACTCTGTCTTGGAAAATAACCCTCTATGATGATCCATACTTGATAGGATTTTATCTTCATATTTTGTTGAATGTGCTTTGTTGCCCATAAAAAAATAGTTTAAGAATGGAGACTTTGACCAACCATAACTTATTGAATATTTATCAAATGTGTATAAAATCTTATAGAAGATTGTAGCCACAGAAAATATATTTCATATAGTGTTAGATCCATTTCAATATAGAAAATCTATAAAAAAAATTAAGAGCTTTGTAGGACAATTCTATTGCCTCATAAATGAAAAATGTGTTATGGCCTAATTTTAAATGATTATAACTTATTCATTATAGAACCAAATCAATAATCCTAAGGGATATCTCATTTGGTTTGACCCTTTATACTAAGGCATAAATCCCAGGGAGGTTGTGAGATCCATTCCCATTGAGCCCTATGGGGTTACTAACTACTATTTTGGTTGATAGTTAATACCTCCCTCCATCTATAAAATAGGGGAAGATGGGGGAAATCCATGGGGCATTTCCAATGTACCATCCATCTTCCTCCCTTGCAAAACTTAATACAAGGGTGAGTCCAGGGAAATTATTTCATTGAAAACAAAAATGAAAATCAAGAATATGATATGTTGTTTTAAAGCTAAGAATATGTATTTACCACTGGGTAAGCCAAACCTAAGACATTCTCCAAATAGGTGGTTTAAAAGACCTAAATATTTTGGTTGATAGTTAATACCTCCCTCCATCTATAAAATAGGGGAAGAGGGGGGAAATCCACAGGGCATTTCCAATGTACCATCCATCTTCCTCCCTTGCAAAACTTAATACAAGGGTGGGTCCAGGGAAATTATTTCATTGAAAACAAAAAAGAAAATCAAGAATATGATATGTTGTTTTAAAGCTAAGAATATGTATTTACCACTGGGTAAGCCAAACGTAAGACATTCTCCAAATAAGTGGTTTAAAAGACCTAAATTTGTCACCACAAATGTAGTAGAAGCATAATAAAAATGCCACTTTTTCCAAGTTGCGCTTTATTGGTTGTCTGACCTCCAATTTATATGATATTTTTGAAACCACATATTTTTTTGAGTACTTTCTAGATCTAAAATTAATTTTGGAAAAGTATGCTAGAATTTTTTCAGCATTGTTTTCTAAATGTTGTGGCCACCCTATATTAGAATAATTGCTTTGATATCAACTTGCAACATTCTAGTACCCAAAAAGGATCTGCTACTATAATTACAAAAATAACCAAAATATAAAACATAAATTAGGATCCAAAAACAAGGAAAATAGTGGGTGCACCTATACACCCAAGGATGGAGTGCAATTGTAAATTTGAGTAATGGAAGAAGGTGTCTAAGTTATTTAACACCAATAATTGGTTGATTGTGTCAATGAAATAATATTGTTGGGGATGTGTTATGTTATTTGCATGTGGATTGTGCTAGGTGAAAATCCAATGGTCTATTTTTTGGCCTGTTTTTGTGGTTTGTTAGCCAATGTTTTTTGACCCATTGTAATCTAATTATGGTTAAGGGATCGAGGTTGTAATCTAATTCATTTTAACGAATTAGGGTTTTGGATGCCGTGAAATACCTAAATGTTGTATTGTGAATGATCAAGTTAATACAATGAAGAAGATAGAGGTGAGGCTGTAAGTTAGGTTGGTTTTCTTGGTTAAGGGATTCCACGGTAAATCTATGTGTGTTGTGTTGCACCGTTGTACTTCTTTATGTTTTCCTTAAGAATTTGTATGCATCAATTCATTTGAATATATTTAAAACTTATAATGAGTCTATTAGATTTAGGGGGATGCATTTATTTCTAGGGTTTATCTCATTCTTGATAGAGCAAGTTTGTCTTGGGTTTATGATAAAAATGGTCTCAACGGGAGCTCTATGGTAGTGATTCTTCTATTAATGAGAATGGGGTGCAGTTCTAAAATTGAGATTAAGAAATTTAACAATCATATCTTTGAGCTACAAAAGATCAAGATGGAGGACCTTCTTGTATATACATAACAATGGATTGCTATATATCTTGGTATTGTATCTACACGTATGGTGGTGGTAGACTTGACGAAGTTGGATAGGAAGGCCAAGAGTACAATTTGGTTATTCCTTTTAGATTCAATGGTACTGAATATATCAAGATAAGCTATAGCCAAGGCGTTATGGGATAAGTGAGGGACTTTGTATCAATCTAAGTCCCTAATAAACAAACGTTTCCTTTGAAAAAAGTTGTACCTCTTGAGGATGAATGACAATGACTCCATGATAGAGCATCTCATTTCCTTTAACACTATGGTAATTCAATTCTTGTTTGTTGATATTATTTTTTTCAAAGAAGATGTAATGACTCCCAGCTGAAGTGAGGATTATTACTACGCAAAAAACACATTAAAATAAAAAATTTCTGCTAACTAATTTCCCATAGCTTACCAACTACGAATTACACATAGATTTAACTATTGTCTGATAACAATAAACAAATGCATCTACAACATGCTAAATTAACACATGAATGCAACTAATAACTCATTACGATGACATATAAATCACTCTCATACACATAGTTCATGCACAACAATTAAAACTCACAATGCAAGACAAAAAACAATTAAAACACTTATCTTTTTAAAATAGTGGTGCAACCAACTTCTTGGGATGAACATTTCACCCAAACATAGACTTGTTGTTACAAATATAAATAACAAGTCACCCTTGAGTTGGGGCTAGAAATCCATAGAAGAGGGTGGTCTCTCACTGTCCACTCACACCTCAGAAAATCCCACAACCCATTGGTATTCTCCTACAACTATCCCTATTTTCCACTAGCTCTCTTCCTCTCGACCTACCCAACCCAAGGAATGTACACTTTTTCTACTCTCAGTCCATCGGGCATCCAGTTCATTTATCAGGGTCTCTCTAACACAGGTAACCGAGTATCTCACTACTGGGAAACTCAAGGGAGCTCACTACTAGGAAAACTACCAAGAAAAACATCAACAATCACTTGATATTATAGTGAAACTAAGACATGAGTTCACTCTTCAGGCTTGAAAACCTATATCTTCAGTATTCTTCTCCAAATACGCTCTAGAATTATCCCTCCATGGTTGCTCTAACTCCAAGATCTTCTTCCCTGCTCTATGCTTGTTGTTCATGCAAAACATTGACTATCTAAAACTATTGTAACTGACCATATGAATTTCCTTTCTTTGGATTAATTTCTTGACTTACACACTTCACCAAGATGATTGTACTCAACCCCCATGCTCCCAATAACTATGGGATGTGACTTCTCACACCCACTCTCTTACATGCAATCAATGATTTCTTTGGGAACACTAAAAAAAATTAGAATGTTCATATATCAATAGTAATTTTAGGAAGTGGATTGAATTAATAGACATGGGTAATCCCCCCTTGGACCCCTCTTAGATACTCCTATACATTCCCCTCTCTTATGTATTAATCAACCCCTATCTCTGTCCATGTCCCCCAAAAACCATCATCACATTTTATTATTAAAAATTCAGAAATACAATTCACATATACATCGCTTGGCCACAACCATACATTATATCTAAATTAAGCACTAATTAAATTGGGGATTATAACAAGGATGTTACATTCCCCCTCCTCTGCAATTGTGCATCGTCCTTGATGAACACTATGCCGACACACACACACACACACACACATACAAATTTACATCTCAATACTTTAAGAAATAAAATTATGCAATTTTACAACTCCAACAACAGTTCCGACCAAAATATCCTATTCCTCTCAACCAACTGAACCAAGGAATGTACTCCCTTCACTAATCTCAGTCCATCGGGCTATACCATTATTTTATTAGGTCCCCAACATAGGTTGAATAGGACTTTGAGATGTGGTTCCAGAACTCTAGTTACTGAAAATGGAGTCTTGCATTCTTTTATTCTATTTTCTTCAAAATTGACAAAAAATTGTGGGTATTCCTCCCGCATATTTTCTTCGTGCTCCCATGTTGTGTCTTCAGAACCGTAGCATGTCCATTGAACCTTTACCAATCCTATGGATATTTTCCCAAGCACTTTGAATTTCCGGTCCAGGATATGTAATGGTTCCACTCATAAATCCCCTTTGTATCCCACCTGGATCACAATCTAATCAATTATGTGGTTAGGAAAGAGTGTGAAAGAATCTCATGCTAGTCCAAACCACCTAAACTCAACTTATCTAAAGAAAAACTTCATTCTATCTGACACCTTAATGATAACCCTGACATCATCATCTTGAAAGTCGATAAAGGAAATGCTACTGTTATTATGAATTCCTCCGTCTATGATTCTAAATTGCTTGACCTCCTTTCTTGCTCTACTTAGAAACCTCTAGGTAAAAACCCTATTAACACCATTACTAGCCTGGTCACCAAATCCATCAAATATTCCTCCTTGGATCCTAACATCCAAAAGCGTTTCATTCCTCATAAACCCTAAGCCCAAAGGATCTATGGTCAACCTAAAATACATAAAAAAAGATATTCCACTTAAACCTATAGTAAGTGTCATAGGATCCCACACTCACACCCTCGCTCGATTTCTTGTTGATAAGATTCAATCCTTTATTGGGAAAACCTCCTCCTTTATTAAATATTCCACTGAATTCATTCACAAAACTCAAAATACTCTAATGACCAAGAACTTATGGCCAACTTTGATGTCGTTTCCTTGTTCACCAAAATTCCAGTCTTGGAAGCCATAACCTTTTTCTCCAAACTTGTAGACCCTGAAACTCTGAACCTAATTGAAATTTGTCTCTCTTCCACCTTCAAAAAGGTTTTCTATGAACAAACTAAAGTTACAACCATGGGATCATCCTTATCACCCGTGGTTGTGAATATATTTATGGAACATTTTAAGACTTTAGCCTTAAACAACTTTCATCTCAAACCCAAATGTTGGTTTAGGTTTGTAGATGAAACATTTGTTATTTGGGCTTATGGCCAATCCAATCTGATCTCTTTCTTTAACAACCTGAGTGGCCTTTCCCCTCTCATCCAATTCATTATGAAAACCCAAAAGGACAACTCCATCCCCTTTTTGGATGTTCTTATTTCTCTTCTTCCTGATGGTTCCCTTTCCCACCAAGTTTACAAGAAGTAAATGCATATCGATAGATACCTTAATGTTAGTTCCCACCACCATCCCACTCAAAAATACGTTGTTATTAAAACCTTGATTACTTGAGCCATCCACATATCTGCCCCTCAATTCCTTGCAAATCCCACCTAGCCGAGGCCCTTCTGTCTAATGGATACTCTCTCTCTCTCAAATCAACCAGGCCTTCTGCTCGACCATCAAAACTAAACCAAAAGTATACCCATCCTCGTCCCCTCCTTGTGATCTCATCTCCCTTCCCTACATCCAAGGCACCACCAATCTTATCTCAAAACTCTTTTCTAAGAAGAATATCAAAATTGTGTTCAAAACCTATAAAACCCTCAAACAATTAGTTAGAATCGCTAAAGATAAATCTGACTCGATGCTAGGCCCAAGTGTTTACCAAATTCCTTGCTCCCATGGAAAATATTACATAGGCCAAATTGGTAGATCCTTCAAAGACCATCTTAAAGAGCATATAATAAAATCTCTAAATCAATTATCGCCAAACACTCCTTTAAATCCAAGTACCTCATTTTCTTTGACCAAACTAAAATTCTAGCCTCAAATATTTATTACTCCTCGCGCCTCATTCGTGAAGCTATAGAAATTGAAAAATGTCATAATAATTTCAATCATGAAGATGGATACAAACTTAGCCACTCCTAGAAACCCACCATTCACCACCTTGATCGTTAGGCTACATTTGGTTGATTTTCAGTCGCCATTCTGTTTCCATCATTTCCCTCCATTTTATCTTTTCATTTTGCTTTTGTTCCTTGCATTATACTTGTTTCCATTTGTTTCATCATTCTCATATCGCGAGAGCCTTCCGATTTATTCGTTTTCTCTTGGTCTAATCAATTTTATATATGTTTCTTTACTATCATTATTATTATCTCATAATAACATTATAATTTATTATCATTTAAGATATATTATTAATCTATATCAACAACATTTAATACTTTATTATGCTCTGCAACAGAACATTTTTTTCTCAAGGGTTAATATTTTATTATTCTCATATCAACAATATTATTTAATTCTCAAAAAATTTCTCTTTGAAATATTATTTTTATTATAATTCTATCTCAACCATTTTTAATACTTTATTATTCTCAACAATTTAATATTTAATTATTCAACAACTTATTTTTCTCATGGCTAAGTGGAATCCTTTGTTTAATTCTATACATTATTCCCATTCCTCTCTTCAACGGTCACTTGCCTATCCTCCATTTTAAATACAAAACTCATCACTCTTTTCCAGCATAAGAGATTTAAGTGTCCCTGACGATGGGTGGAGTTTCCACTCGAAACTTTGGACGTTTCAAAACCACATACACAGTTTTTAGCGAGAAAAATTTCTAACATTGTGACAAACTGTGGAAACCTACATTCTCAGATTTATTTTTTCTTGTTTTTTTCCTATAGTTTTTTTTTTTTTCAATTTGAGTTTTTTTTCTTCATTTTTTTAATATTATTATGTTTTTTCTTTTAAAATGTTTGATTTAAAAAAAATGTTTTATCTCTTTATTTATGGGATTTTCCTTTTCTATGATTTTGTTTGCAACAATGTCGGTTTTTTAGGCCATAGTTTCAAAAGCTTTTCAAGTTTAACCCCCCCAAAAAATAGACGTGCTACTTGTAGCACCATGTTTGGATTCAAAGGTTGATTTCATGATTTTGGTTTGCAATGATACTGATTTTCAAAGCCATGGTTACAAATAAGTTGTAATGTTAACCCCTAAGAAAAGGGGGTGATAGTGCTCTAGCACCTCTTTTCATTTTGGGGGTCTATTTTAAGGTTTTTGTTTGGAAAGATACTCATTGTCAATTCCATGATTTCAACCAAGTTGTAATTTTAACCCAAATAAAAGGGTGATGTCGGGGCACCACTTTTTGTTTTCGAGGGTCGATTTTAAGGTTTTTGTTTGAACTTTATAGGGATTTAAGACCATGGTGGAAAAATGTTGTAATTTTAACTTGGAAAAAAAGGGGTGATGCTAGTAACATCACTTTTCATTTCAAGGCTTGATTTTGGTGTTTTTGACCAAAAAATATGGGTATTTAGGGCTATAGGTCTTGTTTTGAGGTCACAATTCTCATTAAGTCTGTAATTTTGTATAAGGTGAAAATACACATTGAAGCATAACACAAGAGGGCTATTTGCTTCTTCATAACCAATTTATTCTGCAATACAAACATAAAATATTTAAAACTCGAATGTATTTGTGGGGATGTCATATCTCATTAATATTCAAATGTCAAACATCATCACTAACACTCAACATTGGTGGATTTATGTCATATTCTATTGCTTGTACTTTTCTTGATAAGATTTTCAATAATAGTAAAATGTTAGCTCTATAAAAAAATAGAATTAGAATTACAAGCAACAACCTAAAGACTAATTGGTGCACAAAAAAATACACGCAATATAAAACTTAATGCCAAAATTACGAGACTATAAAGTTGCATTTCAATTGGTTGACATTCATTATTACAAGATAACAGTGTAATATATATTCCCTTGTCGTATAAACAAGGGGTATCATACCATCAATTTGGTGTCTGGATAGATTGTAACCATAAAATTACATTACCATTATTTCGATAATTATATAAAATGATTAGTAGAAGTTCACATCACTCAATCTAAAAGCACACAACCAAAACTAAAACACATATTGTGACTTCAAATAAGGACCAAAAACAACTAGTCTGCAGTGTCCAACATTCCCATTGGCATTTTCGGGTGCATCTAGGATATCAATACAATATAAAACACAAGCAATATGTAAGTTTTTAGTGACTTCAAAAAACAAATACTCATTAAGCATGGAAAAAAAGGAATCACTACCAAACCGTTAAAAAAAAAACAAAATGAAATATTGTCATGACTCTTAATTCTTACAATATTGAGATCTTCAATCATCATACTAAATGGAAGAAATCATCATTGATCAGTGAAGTTAATAATCATGTGTATTTTTTAATGTTTTACTATTTTTTAAATTGGTTAAATTTGATATAAAAATGTACCTATGTATATGCGTATATATAGACACACTTAGCAAGAGATTCCACAACCCATGTCCAACACAACAAAGAGTTCAATGCCCTTATTTTTATAGTTGAATAATGAAAAATGTTTATTTTTAATAATATTAACAAATATAATTTATTGGGTTTTGGTTTAGGAACAATTTGGAGTGTATGTAGTAATGATGAATCAAATTTAAGTCTTCATCTCTATGAGGGTGCTCCATACTAATCATATGTCAGACTAGGTGAAAGATCTAGAAGATATTGATAACGTTAGAATGCGACCCAGATATATGTATCCATATAACAACCTATCCATTACTATGAAAATAAACAAACGAATATAAATGAGATTGGACCTACACATCCAAAACTCTCAAGTAAAGGACACCCAAAAGGTTAAAATAACTAAAGGGATTGATATGTATATCTTGGAGGATTAACAAATAACACCAAGTATTTATATTTTGGGAGACATCTTAGATTTTTAAAAATCACTATGAAAATCACCAAACAACCAACATTGCCATCACCATGTTTTGGGAGACATGCAAGATTTGAAAACTTCTCTATCAAAATCACCACACTACTAACATTGCCACAACTAATTAGGCAACTTGGAAATCACAACTACACTAGAAAAATTTGTGATTGAAGAAAATATAGTCAAACAAACAACAATATATACCAACCGAGACCTAATCTTCAAAATAAGAAACCCCAATATATTAATTACAAGAATTCAAAATCTACAAAATGGTAGATACATTTGATTAAACTCTATATATGTTAATTTTATTTTTATTTTTTACATATTGTTAGCACCATGATTTTCAGAGCTAAGGTTAGAGGTTTGTCAACAATTTGCAAAGTCATGCCTGTTAGTACCCATATTGTTTTTATGCCTGGCATCATCTAATATCTCCAAGGGTTAGTTTCAAAAGGAAGCTTATCATTTGTTATTTCCATTTCCATTTTCAATTGCACGTTGCAAAATTTGCTACGCGCTGCACATAGAACTTCATTGCGCAAAGGATTCTGTCACGTAGTGGATTTCATCGCGCATGGAATGTTGTCGTGCATAGGATGTTGTCGTGCATTGGGTTGTTGTGCATAGGATGCTGTTGCGCGGTGGATTTTGTCGCGCAGTGGGTTGTCGCATATGGGATGTTGTCGCGCAGTGGGATGTCGCGCATAGGATTTTGTCGCATAGTGGATTTCGTCACACAATATATTTCGTTGTGCAGAGGATTTTCCTGCACACAGGCTACAGGTCACGTTGTGCAAATGACTGGTTTAATGGTCAACTTCAAGATCACTTTCTGACCAATTGGACAGGAATTTTGAAAATCCTCGAGATTGTTTTGATGAGGACAAACCAAATAATAAAAACCTCTGTCATATTTGAAAAACGTTTCATATTTTTGGAGATTCGAAGGAATCTTTGAGCCCTATTTTTCAGTTTTCATGATTCCCTGTCCAAGACATGTTTTTACAACGTGTATTTCTCCCATATAGAGATTAATTTTGAGAAACCGAGAGAGGTTTTTATTTATAACAATATTAGCTACAAAAACCTCTCTCAGTTTTTGAAAATAATGTTTTATTAGTGATATATGGTGTCATATTTAACACCTATTTTTCCAAATCGTTGCACAATCTGCTGTGTTTTTTGTTGTAGGTTACTGTTGCATACTAGACTTGTTGTGCAAGGGTGAAAGAGTGTCCAGAAATGCACATGATGACTCATCAAAACCATATGGCCAAATTTTGATCATGACCAATGAATGAAAATAATATTTCGGTTACGATTATGATTTGGAAAAATCGGGTGTTCTATTTTTAGTGAATTCATTGAAGTTATTGTTCTCTTTCAAAGAAAATGGATCCATGATTCTAGGAGGGAGTAGTTCGACCCTAGAAGCCAAGGGTGGAATTAGATTTCTATATATGGGGATAATTTTCATGTAAACAGGGTTGGTTGACAAAATTAGTATAAACAACATCTATTGAAAGTAATTTGAGTTCGATCGAAACTTAATGCAAAAGTCCTATAGCTTTGATGAAAAGATTCTAATTGTAGCAGTTGGATGTATTGTTTCCTTTATTTGCGTACATGCTTCATGTTTTCTTTATTTATATCTTTTTCTGTCTGAATCAGAATGAATTTTCAAACCTGGGATTCATCGCGCAACGCCCCTTGTTCGCGCCATTTAGACAAACCATTTTCCTCTAAGTTAAACTCCAAATTCATCCTCAGCGGTGCTTCGAGTTGCTTTCTGTGTTTTTCTCCCCGCCTCACACAATGATTTTACATTGAAGACTGTTTCTCTCTTAGCCTTTATCCTCTCAATTTCAGTTACCGAGTCATTTGTTTCCATCGTTTCCTTGAATCAACTCCATAGCCCAAGGTCTTGCTATCTTACGCCAATGAAACCAAAACTTATTATGCAAAGGTGTTAAATCTAGTCAACAGATTTAAAGCCATATCCCGCGCTGAGACAATGTCTCCCGAGAGAGCCCTCTCTAAATCCAAAAGGCTATTTTCGGGTCTCAAAGTTGGTTGAAAAAGTTACCTTTGTCATCTGTTTCTTAGCCGAACAGATTTACACAGTGCTAACATTTTGGCACCGTTGTCATGGACGAAATTGAATGAAAATTTCCCTGGGAAGAATGACATTGTTGCAGTTCTAAGGTCTGAGAGCAACATACACTTAGGCACATATTGGCTATATTTCTTCTCTGGCGACTCCACACATCAAAAAATCAGTTTGAAGGTGATTCCACTGGCAGAAGAATCCAGAGCTAAAGTTTTCATAGCGAATCCAATCAAGCTTCAAATGTGATTCCAAGACTCCACTGGAGAATGAGACCTATTGACAGAGATCTGCAAGAGTAGTATGGAAAAATCAGGTACTCGGGCTTAAGTTTAGTTCAAGAAGGATTTTTATGTTTTATCAATATCTTCTTGTCCTTTCCTGAGTTTCTCAAAAGAATATTTCTTCACTTACCGTGTTTAAATGAATCCCAAAGATCTACCCTTGTATATCCTTCATTGCAAAATGTAGGTATACCTCCTTCTTGTATAACTGATATTCACCAAGATCCTTCCTCTGATCTATATGATCATGATCATTCTTGTGAGTTTAATGAAACCAAAGCTGAGCTTGTACATTATGTTCTTAACCCCGCATCCTCAATAATTCAAGAAATATACAATCCTCTTAAATTTCCTTCCATCCTTCATGAATTTCCTTTGAAACATTATAAGTATCTTCCTAGGTTCAATGGAGAGCTTGATGGATAGTCAGCTGAAAAAAATATTCAAGTCTTTGAGCATTTCATAGACCTTTTTGAGATTGAACATGATGATGTGTCTATAAGGGCCTTTTCTCAGTCCTTACAAGGAGATGCCAAAGCATGGTTTAGACATTTGCAGCCTCAGTCAATTATCTCATGGGATGAGCTGAGGGAAGATTTTCGTAGGTTTTGGGGTGAGAGAAATTCATGGGATCTAATCCTTTGAGAGTTTTGTGCCATGGGAAGAATGAAAGATGAAACCATCTCAAATTTCAACAGGAGGTTTGCTAGTCTTTATTATAAACTGCCTAAAGAAGTCCAACCTCCTGAAGTTGTTGCCATGCTCCATTATGTAACAACCTTTCAATTAGACTTATCTTTTCTTTTGATGGAGAGGAAGTCTATGTCTTTGCAATAGATGTTCAACAATGCTCAGGAAGTTGAAGACAATATTCAAGCATGTAAACATATTCAAAATGAGGAGTTAGATGCTAAAGAACATGACAATGAATATGAACAAAGAACAATTGATTCAAATCTTGAGAAGAGGGTTAATAATATCATATGTCATCTTGAAGCTTTAAATGTTGATAATTTTGCAAAGGATTATATTCCACTTATTGAAAAAGAAGGTGTTGATTTAGCTTTTGATCCATCTCATGATAAGAACGGGGCTGATTGTTTTATGTATTCATTTGTAGATAGTCAAGAAAATGAATTTGCAAATCAGCTTGTTGAAGAGCAGGTTGATGTCCCAAGATTTTTCTTGTTAGATGACATTGCAAATGCTATTGATTTGTCTATATATGATGAATATGATGATGATTATGATGTTGACTTCCTAGAACAACCAACTGCATGTTCTCTACTAGAAAATGTTCCTTTTCAGCAGTGTAATGAGAGCAATCGGCCTACATATCACAATTACAAACAAGAATATGAAGAAAGTATCGAATCAACTCAAGGAAATTCTTTACCTTTATGCTTTGCTTCATTTAAATTGTTGAAATAAAATTTAAATATCATCACTGATGCAGAGGAATGTGTGTTGATGCAAAATCACACTAATTCATGGGAAACAATTGACAAGAAATTGCAACAATCTTCTCATGTGTTTGATGACCCTATTACTTGTTATGTAGAAGGTCTTGTCAGTTCAAAATTGAAGCCATTGGTCAAAGATGAATCTGAAAATGAGTATGTTCAACAATCCAAAGAAATTGAAAAATGTGCATATGATAGTAGTGAAGAAAATGAAGAAGGTTTTGAATCAGGTGAAAGAACTGTTCGACAACACAGGTATTCCAACAGAGGACGAACACCTTCAGTAACCACTCACATAACCAGATCAAAGATCAACACACCGATGTTTTCACGTGGTAAAACCCCTACGGGGAAACATCCACGGCCCCAGCCAACG